>JAOTAV010009454.1:0-27874 GCA_026546445.1 Cyclargus thomasi | reverse complement strand
GTATTAATAATTAGTAATTATTACGGTTTAAACTCGTAAAGGCAGAAATTGCGGTACAAAAAAAAGTTGATTCACCCTTATACGGAGCAAAAGGAGTAGACGTGTCACCTGATGGAAATCTACTACCGTCGTCTATGTACACTTGTAACATCAGAAGAATTGGAAGTGCGTTCAGGTTCATATAGTACATAGCTTTTGCCCGCGGCTACGTCGGCGTAAAACTTGGTTAATTATCCGGTATCTTAACCCTTTTTTTATTACTCCTCGGCTCTTAGTGGTCGTAGCGTGATGTTATATAGCCTATAGCCTTCCTCGATATATGGACTAACTGACACAAAAATAATTTTTCAATTCCGCCAAGTAGTTCCTGAGATTAGCGCGTTCAGAAAAACAAACAAATTCTTTAGCTTAATATTATATGCACCCGCGTAAAAAGCCATACATAGCCAGCAGCCTAAGTGTAAATCCAGGATACCAGCTAGCTCCATGTTTAATTTTATTAAAATCGGTCCAACCGCTTAAGCGTGAAGGAGTAACAAACATACATACTCACAAACTCACAAATTTTTAATATTAGTTTGATTCGTTTGAAGAATGATATTATTATTAGTATATAAATGATTTCGAGATCGCTAAGTTCGTGGCAAAGAATTAGTACTTAGAACTATACTAGCTGTTGGCCGCGACTCCGTCCGCGTGGTAGCTTTTCTCTTGAAATTTTTCCTGATTTTTGGCTACAAACCTCACGGAGCCCGTGACCTTTTCATCGAATGCAAAAACGTTCCGTGGTTATAGCTCTACACTCTTAAAATTTTCCTTAGTAAATTTACTAAATTTGTGTAGGAAGTTTTTACGCTCCACATTTTTTTAGAAATGTGAAACTCAGTCATGCAATTTTACTACACAATTTATTACAGAATATTTGTTAAAATGCTACCTACTTCCTATTAGAGCTGTTACAAAATGTAATATTACAACAAATGCGTGTTTTACAAAAAATTTTACAAAAAATTTTAACAGTGTGGATTTAGTGAAGTTGTAGACGCTTTACTAAAATTTCTAGTGAAGTTTTAGAGGGATACATAAAAAAGTACGTTTCTTGAAGTTGTATAACTTGCCCACACTTGTGCATGACAACGAATATTTAATGGCTGATATTCTACCACTATAACAAATTTAGCGAAGAGATACAAAAATACAACATTACTTTTTAACGTCCTGCCAAAACTCCTATATCTTCGTCTTCTATATCTATATCCCATATGTTGCCCAGACCTAATAGCTACTAAACAAAACAAGATTCATTCAAATTCGTCCTGTAGTTCCTGAGATTAGCGCGTACAAACAGGCAACTTTTTTTGTCGATAAGTGTTCTATTACTGTTCCTTAGCACCGCCACATTAATTATTTTGTAAAATTATTAAATGTACAGACCCGCCGATTTTACTGTTTTATTATATGTATAGATTTTTATACGTACCAAATTCAGTAAGTTCCTTTTTTAGATTTCCCCCACATTCGGACACACACTGATTTGGAAAAATTACCTTCAAAATCCTACTAATATTTGACAGCCCAATTTTACCGTTTTATTATATGTACAATAGAATAGAAGATGAAAACACTTTGCAATTAAAATTTTTTTGAATATGTACTAAAAATCAGTTAGGAATGACTTATTCTTGGGATATATGGCTTTTAAATAAAGAAACAAAAAACGTTTCATAAACAGAATCCTTATATACACTAACATCATTAATGGGAACGTATTTTTCCTTCACTCCTTTCCAAAATCTTTTCATCGGATTATTTCAGTTTCATCTATATTAAAACCTAGTGTGTTAAATATTTGAACTCTCGTTAACTTTAATAACATTTCTCCAAAAGCTTATCCATCTTCAAGTGAAAATGTTCAAGCGTGTGTGGCGGGTATAAGAGCGTTATCAGTTTCAGTAAACAAATGAGTCACAATGATGAGTCACAGTTATATATATAGATTAAAGTTCAATGGCACTACAGGTTACGCAATAACCAGCTGTTTCTGCCAAGTTCGTGAAAGAGCGCCGTAACAGTTGCATTGTGCACTTACACAATTACGTATACGTTTATCATTTGTATGTATTTTGAAGTACGTGTCTTCTTTTACCCGACTTCCCCTGAAAGAAAAGCTATGTTTTTACCCGACTGCACCGAATGAGGGTTAAGTTTTTCGAGAGTATGCATAATTGTTTGGCACGCTCTGCAGCCTTGATGGATTTTGGCTTGAGAGATGTCGTTTGATTCGTAGTTATTGTGAGAGTGACATTAGATTTAATATCAAAATTTAAAAAAATGCCTGATTTTGGGCACCCAATTCCAATGTTTTTAAATTGCAACAGTTCCTGCAGTCGAGTTTTTTGTTTTTGGACACTTACCTTGTTCTTGTTTATAAATGTGAATATTTATGTTCGTTATTTATAGTCTGATTGACTTCACAGATTTAAATGCATGAGGTGTAATTGGATTTCTCTCGGCAACAGCAGTGACACTGATGGGAATATTAAAATATTTTACAAATCCATTTGATATATTCTGGTGTCAGCCTTAAATTCTTTTCATTATAATCGTCGAGTATAATTTCATTAATAACTCTACATTTTCTTTTTTTTAGTTTTTACGAATTCCCTACTGCTGCGCAACAAAATTGATCAATTAACTTTTAATAAATAACATAAAGTACTGTTTCGTTCGAACATCAAAACAAAATATTTCATAAATATTAACACCTTATACTTATAATGTTATATGAAATAGCAACCTTACTTGAGGCAGTTTCAGACAGCTGTAATAATTGGATGTAACCTATTCATTACCTACAAAGTTTTCTTCTATTTGCAATTCGTTACAAAATATCATTAGATGAAAAATGTAATGTATTAACACATTTAATAATTGATAGCAATCGGTAACTGAACGTAGTTTTCGCTGAATAAAACAAACAATCTTGAGAAAACGCCTGAATTTTCTTATCGATATAACAATATGGGCGTTCACGTGTATTTCATAATTTATTACAATTAACATTGGATGTTTTCAGTAAATTATAGGATATTGTGTAAGTTTGCCGCACGAATACACAGACATAATACGGCCCACGCCCGCTACTGAAACGTCGACACACTTTAGTTTTTCATATGATTTAGCATAAGAAAATGCGCGTTAAAAATAACTAGCCTTGTTATCTCCTAGCCTATTTCCTATTTATATACCCTCGATATGCTACGGCTCTTAGCGTACGTTATTCTTGTCACATTATGACAGACCGCTACAACATAATATATAACACTGGCGAATTGTTGAGCAGTATAAATTTATAAATAACAACTTTTTAAGTTAAAGTGGAAACTTAAATACTTCCAGACTAATAAATTATTGAAAAGTGGTTGCAACTTGCAGACCACTATTTCATGGAAATTAAAACCTGTAATAGTAGTCATTTATTGTAATAAATGATGTGTCTTAAACATTATCGGCTCCCACAATATACGCCCACGACTACAGAAAGTGTTCTTGCATAACTGGTACTTGACAAACCTATAGGTTTACAACAAATAGGTTCGCTATTAATACCGTTTTCACTACTACCTGTTTTACATAAAACGTGAAAACAGGAAACTTATGATAAAGATTAAAATGATACGTTTATACAAGAACCTTAAGTATGTAACCGCGAGGAATTTGAATAATAATATCAGTAGTACGTGGGGTCCTTTATTCAACATATCCTGTCATTACTAATACACAATATACCGACGGGTGAGCACTTTTTAAAACTACCTTTAACAATCTTCGCAACATGTTGTCGCGAACAGCAAAAATAAAATGTTCCTTTATGAACTAGATTATAGGTTTCCTACCGATATAAAGAAGTACCAAGCGAGGCCTCCATCGCTTTGTATTAGGTGAAATTATGTTTAATTTCTCGGATACTGTGTTAACTCAAAGTACAATCAGAGAAGTTTTAACGGATACAGGTAGTGGATCTAAATAATTTGGTCGGGTTATGTACAACTCATTCAAAAGATCAAGACTTGCAATTTCCGACCAAATGACGTAGGTCCGTTAACTGGCTCTCTTTCAATTTCCCCCATTATACAATCAGAGAAGTTGAAACGATAAAGGTTGTGTAAGGCCGGTTTATGTCAAACGTAGCCAGACAGATCATGACTAAAATGGAATTGACACATTCCGACCAAATGACGTAGGTCTGTCAACTGGCTCTCTTTCAATTTCTCCCATTATACATCAACATAAAATTTAGTACCCGAGTAGGAGTTTAAGAAAAACCAGCTCTACTTGGGGTACTTTAATCATACAAAGTAGGTTCCTAATGAGCAGGTAATATCAATTAACAAAAATTATAATAGCAATAAGTGGTTGGCGCTTTCGTAACTACTACACAGAAAATGTGTAAAACTATTACTAAATAGGATATTTAACACCGTTAAAGGTAATAAATATAAATATCAAAGTCCCTTTTAGTAACATAATTATATATTCGTATATGTCCGCTAGTCCAGTTTGGCGTATTGCTCTCGAAACATGTTGTGTTGTATAAAATTAAATAAAAAGTATAATATTTGTGTTTCCTCGTTTTAAAGGCGTTCCATGTAATATATTTCTTGCCAGCGCAGATATGAAGCTACGAAAAACGAAATGTTCATTCGACGTTTATGTTTTAAACTAGCTTTTACAAGCGGCTTCGCTTGCATCAAGGATTTACACAAACTTTTATCACCTATTTTATCCCCTGGGAGGTAGAATTTATCAAAACCCTTTCTTAGCTGGTGTCTACGTAACGTATATCCGTTCAGTGGTTTTAGGGGGCAAACGAGCAGACGGGTTACCTGACGGAAAGCAACCTCCGTCGCCCATGGACACTCGTGACATCCGAAGAGTAGCAAGTGCATTGCCAGCCTTGATGAGGGAATAGGGAAGCTGGGTCACCGGTAAACTCCGGTTTTCTGCGAGGCCGTGGTATCACTCCGGTCGAGCCGGCCCATTCGTACCGAAGCATGGCTCCGGCGGCAATGAGCATCAGTATTATTTACTTAAGATCGGAAAATGTCTCATCGTTACACGCCGCCACCCGGGTTTGAACCTGCACCCTTTCGAGTGCGAACCAAAGGTTTCACTAGGCTCTTAATATTATCAATTGATAAACCACTATGCCAGTAAGTTTTTATATGTAAGAAGCTATAATCGATTTTCTTATTGGTCCCTTACGCTAAGCCACAAAAAATGTACTTTTTGCTACCCAACTTTTATAGAATTAAATGAAGATGGGCAATGTTTGGTCAAAACGTTAATTTCATTATTGTCTGTAAGTTCAGTTGTCCTTAGCAAGCAGTATATCATAGGATCACTTTTTGTATGTATGACGATAGCTTAGATAACAATTACGTAGACGTCGATTACAATAAGTGCGGGAAGAAGGAAATAATTACCTGTCTGATGCAGCGAAATCAGCTGACATGCAATATGTTTATCTTTTTCTTCATTAGAAAAGCCTATTCAAATTCATTTTACCCCTAACAGCACTTTTATACCAAACGCATAAAGGTCAAACTTGAGCGAGGTATTAGGATCTGATCGGTGCTCTACAAAGTTGAGTATCTACGTTTCTTTAGTTACATGCATATATCAGTAGTCTCAGTCGGTACCAAAAGATTATTAAAATACGTAATATTTAAGTGGAGTAAATCTATAAGATCGTCGAACCTAAGACGGTTTTTCACAATTAAACGAAAACGGATGTTAAGAATTGAGAAGAATAACCGGTATACGACGTACAAATCTATAACTTTGATCTTTAACCGAGAATTAAGATTTTATTTCCTTTAAATTTTTTAAAGTTACACAAAAATATTCTGTGGATTTCCTTATTGAAATATGTATAAGAAAATCTTATCTATATATTAATACGCGAGCGGAAAACTTTGTATCCCTTTTTACGAAATACGCGTAGACGTACAAGCATTATATTTTTCCCAGTTATAGTTGGTATGGGAGAGGAGAGTGGAATACCAATATTATTTTAAAATATACTTTTATTTTAAATATTTTTAATAAATAAAACGATACGCGCACTACAATCGTTTGACATGGCAAGATAATAATACACGAAATATTGTTGACGACTGTATTTTATTAAAATTTTATGGCCTGGTAACGAGACCGTTATGCCAAATTGAAGCCTGAGATTGAATTAAAAATAGATTATAGTTTTTTATAGCTCTTCTACAACATGAATTTAAATATTTTTGATCGAATTTCGACTACAGGGCAATCTCTAGTTATTTAAAATCCCTCAATCCCCTTTAGTTACAAAACGTAAGTGTTATTTCATCCCCTTATCGCAGTAATTTGACTATTTAGGCCTTAGGACATAAAGTTGTGAACACTTGAAAAAAAAACATTTTCATATCAGGCAACCCTTCTCGTACGTATCAATAGTCCAGGATATTCACCATTAAAATTTCAGGTATCCCCGGAACATTGAACTACATTCCCCTGGACGCGCCCTACGACCCGTCCCCCAAGCTGATCCCATACCCGAGCTTCGCTGGCAACCAGCTGGGGGACTGCGACAACGGTCTGACTACCGTGTACCGGATCAAAGCGGACAAGTGCGATCGCCTCTGGGTCCTGGATGTAGGAACCTACGGATATGGTAAATATTAAATCAAAGTAGACTCGTAGACCTCTGTGGCTCAGTTGGTAACCACGTTAGTAGCTTAAGCCGGGGGTCGCGGGTTCGATTCCTGCCGACAAAGAAAAAAGTTTTCTAATGTTCCTGGGTCTTGGATATGTATTAAATATGTGTATAGTATAGAATGTCTGGTGCCTGTAACACAAGTCCCTCGGGTACTTACCATGGGACCAGACTGACGTACTGTGAAGCATCCAAAGATATTATTATTATTATTACTTACTATTATTATTATTACGCGTAGGTAAACTAAAGTTACAATATATAAAAATGCTGAACACAATACATACATACATACATACTGAACATAAATACAATAGATAAAAATGCGGTGCTTAGTTCCTTTGAAGAGGAAGCTCCTCTTCAAAGGAACTAAGCACCGCATCCAACAAATGCGTGGATAGAAGTGCAGTATCCTTTAGATGCGGTTAGATGATTGGTAATAAAAGCGCAGTCACAGAGCCTTTAATTTTACGTTTTTTCGAAAGGATCTAAGCAACTAATTTGGTTAAGACTTAGGTAGTTTAATCGTCGCTATTATGTGGCTATAACGGTAGCTGTGATGGGATCTACAGGGTCGGCTAAGTTATGCTTAAGCCGTCTGAAGGGATGTCTGAATGTTTGTGCGTCGTGTTCGTTGTCTAAGGCCTTACGAATAAGAGGGTTGGGATTTTCGTTGCCTTTCTCGAAGAATCTCTCTGCGAGTTATCTTGTAGGCTTGAATAGTGACGAGTTTGTAGTCAAGTAGATTTTTCGCATGTAACGGATGGCGCATGTTACCATATGCAAAAATCGCTGCTCAGTAATAAAAAATTATGTTCGAGGTAACGATTTATAAAAAATTCTAGAATACTGAAAAGGTTATTGTATGCTTAATGGCTTATATTTTTCCAGATCCGAACGTTACAAATGTGTGCCCGTACGCATTGAATGTATACGACCTGAACACCGACACCAGAATACGTAGGTACGTGTTCCGTCCCGAGGACATCGTCCCAGCGACTTTCATAGCTAACATCGCGCTGGACGAGGGAGACACCTGCGATGATACTTTCGCCTATTTCTCCGACGAGCTCGGCTACGGCCTAATCGCGTACTCCTGGGAGCTGAACCGGTCTTGGCGGTTCAAACACAGTTACTTCATGCCCGACCCTCTTGTCGGAGACTTTAACATCGCTGGCCTCAACTTCCAGTGGGACGCCGAGGGCATCTTCGGTATAACCGCGTCGCCTCGCCTCTCGGACGGCTACCGCAACCTCTACTTCAGCCCTCTGACCAGCCACACCGAGTTCGCGGTGTCGACACGCGTCCTAAGAAACGAGACCAAGGTTGGTGATTCCTACAAGGACTTCAAGATCGTGGGCGTCCGCGGCCCCAACTCACATACCACCGCCAAGGTCATGGACGATAGCGGCGTCCAGCTGTTCAGCTTGATCGATCAGAACGGCATTGGCTGCTGGAACTCGGCCCTGCAGTACAAGCCCCAAAATATTGCAGTAGCCGATAAGGATGACGTCGGCCTAATTTTCCCGAGCGACGTCAAAATCGATGACACTAGAACCGTGTGGGTAATTTCAGATAGGATGCCCGTATTTTTGGAGTCCGACCTCGACTATACCGATGTGAACTTTAGAATATTTTCGGCGCCCCTGGATGCACTGGTGCGCGGAACCGTGTGCGAGCCGTCTATTCCGTTCACTACACCTCCCCAGTATTCCAATTTTGATATCATGTCGCTACTGAATCCCCAAAACTATCAACCTCAGTTTTCACTCCCGAGCCCAAACCTTCAGCTCTCACAAAACTTGGTCCCTCAATTCCCGAGCCAATTCCCAAAGCCTAGCTACATAACTCGAAATAGAAACCGATGGTCCTTAAAACAGAATTATCTAAAAAAATAAATATTACCACACGGAATCTACCTACTTATTAACTTTAGATTCATAGTGAAATGTAAATTGATAGTAAACAGTATGAGTATTATATATTATAGAAGTCTATTGTGGTAAATATGTCGTAGTACAATTCTGTATGTTCTCATAAGCGTATGAAATAGATATTTAAATGTATGACGTGTAAATTATTGTTGAAAAATAATAAACCATGACGAATCAACATAAAACGGACATTTAATTTTATCTCTTTTTATTTTTAAACAAAATTTTATTTACCAACACGAATAAGGCGAGCAACGAACGAGCCGCGTTTGCAGGATGTCAAGGCTTCGCCACTCTCGGATCCTCGTTGCGGATTTAGCTCTTAATTCTCAGGATATAGAATTCTCATTCGCACTTTATGTATTTGAAATAATTCAAACAAAAAACATATTTTATGAAACAAACCTGTTGGCCTTTGATTTTTGGTAGACGTTTGTGCCACGGTGTATCTCGGCTGACGTCGAACACAACGTACATCTGCAAAAAGGAGGTGGTGTGGAGCCTTATCTGTGTTATCAAGAACACCTCGCATGTTAATTGACGAAACAATTAGATCAGGTTAGGTTTTCCGGTTGTGTAACTACGATACAATTTATTCCTCATCGAGCCACTGAATCGGATCTCAAGCGATCTCAGAAAGTTGCTTCCTTTGTTTTGTGATATTTAAAGTGTTGTGTGCATGACTTTAACTGAGATGAGTGTTGTTAAAAATATAACCGACAAAGATGACAAGGAGTATGAGCCCTATGATCATAGAGTCGTGGAAAAACCCAGTTCGTAAGTTTTTGCATATTTATTAAATTTCGTGCGAATAATACAATAACAGATATTAACAAATACACAGTTGTAAAATTTAAATTTTTTATTTAAATATTGCCGTACAATTTAATGTTAGAACAAAACCTAACGGTTATTCTTTTTTAGAAATGTTAGAGCCACAGCGAATCTTATAAAAGCGTCCCTCGGTTCTGGTCTCCTTGCTGGTCCCTTGGCGTTCTCTAACTCCGGATGGGGAGTGGGACTGCTCGGTACCATTATAGTTGGGTTCATATGTGGCCACTGCATACACATATTAGTGAGTATAAGTATATAATCTTATAGTTGTATTTATACCTGGCGTTACATAGCATACATTAGGGTATGAATATGTGCTCTTTTTAAGGAAATAAAGTTTACCATGAAAGTCCTAGGGTCATTTATTTGGTCTTAAATAAAGTTACTATTTCCTATTTTACACTGAACCCTTTATAAAGGGACTCATACGTTTCGTAACACTAGTATATTGTTTAGGCATCAGTTGAAAAATTGTTTGCAATAAAATTATTTCTCGCAATGAAAAATGGCGCAGGTTAGGACAACGCTGATTCATAAAATGTATTTTGTGTCTAATTTTATTTGTTTATTCAGAAAAAAGACGGGGTCCGAAATCAATTAAAAAAAATAGTATAATTATTTCTTTTTTTTAAGGTTAAAACATCGTATGGTTGCTGCAAAATAGAGAGGAAACCGCAGCTCGGGTACGCGGAGACATGCAAAACGGTTTTTCAGAATGGTCCTCAGTGTTTGCGACCGTTTGCGAATGCAGCGAGGTATGTTATTTTTCCCTTTTAATTTTTTTAAATATACAAAAATATTCCAAAAACTTCAGGTTTCTAATACTTTCACTATGACCATATTAATTTTAAAGAAATATTATGAATTAGAATGCATGTACCTGTGTACTTCATTATTGCAAAAAAACACTGACAAGTTGACACGGTTTTGCGACTAAGACAGGTCTTCTGATATCTCCCAAAAATTAACTACAAAAGCCATTAGCTTACATACATAATAATATGAAATTTAGTATATATTTATAAACAAATCACCCGACTTGTAGTGGAGATTATAAAAAATAGAGTTAACAAACAAACGAGATACCAATGACGACTTTTTGAATTCACGTCATTCTCCATGACAACTAACTTTTAAGTATAAACTACTTGACGTCTGCAGCTTGGTTGAAAATGCGAAAAGTTTTTTTTTGAAATAGAAACCATCCTATGTTCTTTCCCGGGACTTAAAGTATCTCTGTCAGCAAAAACGGTTAAGTGGTTTGAACGTGAAGAGGTGAAATACAAACTCATTTTTCGTTTATAAAACGCTCTAGTTTCTACACACCTAAGTCATCGACAACATCCTACACGCTTCGGCGACACCGACACCGATGACTATAAGGAAAGGAATATGTCGGCGACACGTACTCGCGGGTGTCGCTGACACGTGTATCAAATTTGTTGCTGACACGTATGTCAAATTTGTTGCCGACATATTTAGGGGGCAAGCGAGCAGACGGGTTATCTGATGGAAAGCAACTGTCACTACGTGCGTTTATGAGGGAATAAGGATAGGAGGATTAGGGAAGTTGGGCCACCGCTAACCACGCTAGCCACCGCTGCACCCTCTCGAGTGCGAACCAAATGTAGGCTACGGACGCTTAAAACATATATTTAGCTAACACATACGTAACAGGTATATATTTATAGAAATAGAGTTGTTAAAACCATTTAAAACGTCGCATAATGACGTGTTTAGTTTAAGACTAATATTACTGTGGTAATAGTCACGAATTAGGCGTAGCAACTATAATAGGTATATTTGTTAAGTTTCCTTTAAAATCTTTACACTAAATCTGCAATCGATACTTCCATACTAATAATATAAATGCGTGAGTGTGTCTATCTGTTACCTTTTAATGGAGTTGTTTTGGATACCGGGGAAGGACATAGAATACTTTTTATCCCGGAAAATGTACTGTTCCCGCGCTATAAACAAATTTGGCGCAACACTGTTGCGGGCATCATCTTTTTTATAAAAATAAGTCGAATTTTTTTTCCTGACCATATATCTCCAGAACCCACAAACCGATTTCCATAGTTCGGCATTTGTTGGAAAACTCTCGGGTTCCGTGAGGTTTGTAGAAAAAAAAATCAGGAAAAATTTCAAGAGCAAAGTTATCACGCGGACTGAGTCGCGGACAATAGCTAGACTAGTGATAAAATAAAATGTACTACACAAGTATAATTAGATCTCATTGTTTAAATATTTTTTTCTTCGCAATCAAAGACGGCCGTAATCTTTCCTAGATTAAGTTTAAGTGACTATTAGAATAGTGGTATCTTTATCTGTATTGCTTATCTAATTGCATGATATGTTTAAGTAGAGTAAGGGCCTATTTCACCGCTTACAGATAGTCTATTTATTTGTAGAACGTCCGTGGCCTGTTGGGCCTTTGGTTCGCACACGAGAGGGTACAGGGTCGAACCCCGGTGGAGGCGTGTACCAATGAGACATTTTCCGATCTCAAGTACATAATACGGATGCTCATTGCCGTAGAAAAGCCATGCTTCGGCACGAATAGGTCGGCTCGACCGGAGTGATACCACGGCCTTACAGAAAACTAGCATGAAACAGCGTTGTGCTGTGTTTCGTTCAGTGAGTGAGTTTACCGGTGGCCCAAATTCCCTAATCCCCTTATCCATATTTCCATTCCTTATAACCATTCCCTATTCACATACCCTATTCCCTCATAAAGAACGGCAACGCACTTGCGACTCGAGTGTCCATAGACAACGGCAGTTGCTTTCCATCAAGTAAGCCGTCTGCTTGCTTGCCCCCTAAATATAATAAAAAAAAAAAAAACAAAATACTGGAAAGTTAAAGCTAGGTGAAATCACAATACTGTGCCAGCCGTAAAAAAACAAAAATGTTTGAAATAAAACAAGCTATATTTGTTCTGCCCTCCAAAACTTAAGAAATTTTAAATGTTTGAGATTAGCTTAATGTCGATGTACAAAATAGTCAAAACCGAAAACATTCAGTCCATTATAAATATACTACTAGAGCTTATATATAAACATACTAGACTAGTATTTGCCAACGGCTTTACCCGTGTGAAAATGATTCACACCGTAGCCGTAGGCCACGAGAGCTTCAATAAATGCAAATAAGAACAATTTATATACTTGGTCAAATTTTTAGATATTATTATAGCCTATGTCACATGTGTCAGTGAAATAGAAATCGTTTTAGTACTTTCTGAGCTTATTCGCTATAAGCAAACAAAAATACAAATCTTTTTAACAATGTATTGTAATTTAATACCACGCTCGAGCTCCGTTGTGCCAAAGTGTGCACGAACCGTACATGTTTTCAGGATAAAAAGTATCCCCGGGACTCAAGCAAAATAATATGTATCAGACAGACAGACCATTTCACATATTTTATAATATCAGTATTGATAGAGGTAATCAATATACATATAACACTTTTTAGGGCCCGCTAGTTAAGAAGGCATAGTTACTTTAATATTAAAGACATTAGATGCCAAATGACCTTGTAAAGAATAAGGAAAAAAGGTCATATCATTATTTTTTATTGCCGAAGAACTAAATTAATATAACATTCATCGTTTCTATTTGAGGAAAATTTTATGGACACGTTTTTAGTCACGTTTATGGTTTACCCAAGTAGGTAAATAATCACCTACTGATTATAAAGACGAAAGATTTGTTGTTTTAGGGAAAGCTGCAAAACATGACAACTTAATCGGATATTAGATCACAAAAAAGGAAAAAAGAACATATATTCGGTCGAATTGAGAAACCTCCTCCTCTTTTAAGTCGGTCAAAATTATGTACAATTCCACTTTATGCCGCTTTACGTCGTTGGTCCACCAACACCGTCAAACGAGAACGACATTGTAGTCGCCGTCTTTAAATGCGTAGAAGAAAATGAAACCTGTAGTCTATATCATAAAGTAGCATTTTGTCCGGCTGAAATTATCTCGTTCTCGGTTGACGGTGTTGGTGGACATACGACTTTGTGATATAAGCCGCGAAATGTCATTAGAAAATGAAACCTAATGTTTTTGTCATAAAGTGGCAGTTTCTTTGATTTTATGTGTCGCGGCCTCTGGCAGCGAGGATCGGAATGGTAACATTACAAGACGTACCACTTTATCTTATGCTATACGAGCTTATGCTATACGTATGACGCCCGCAACTTAGTTGTACCAAAATTTGTTTACCACGTAGGAACCGTACATTCCGGAATAAAAAGTATACTTTATCCGTCCCCGGGACATAAAGTATACCTATACAAAATTTCAGCAAAAATGGTTCAGTGGTTTGGTTGAGAAGAGGTAACAGACAGACACTTTCGTATTTATACTATAAGTAGGAAGTATGGATATAAAATTCTTGTATCACAAATATTATAATATTTATAATAGACTTGTTTCGTAGGAAACGGAATATTGAGTAGGTCTGAAAATCGTATCTATTTTACAAAAGCGGGCATAGACATACGGATTCTATACGTCTCCTTTGCAAATCTATATACTAATACGCGAGCGGCAAACTTTGTAACCCCATTTGTACGTAACACGAGTAAATGTAAAAGCATGAAATTTTTTCCATTTATAGATGATAAGGAGGGGGCATGGAATACCAATATTATTTTTAAATATGCTTTAATCTTTGATATTTTCAATAAATAAAACGCTACGCACACTACAATATTTTGACATGACACAAGAATCATACACGAAATCTCTTTTGTATATGGTTGAATTCTGTGATTTTTTTTAATAAAATTTAATGGATTGGTCGTTACCAATTAGATCGTTATCAATTTTGTGCTCAATTAGAGTTTGTGATTGAATTTAGAAATATTTATGGTCGAATTTCGACCACAGAACGACCTTTAGTTATATTTTATAGTTTCAATTGTTTGTTTCAGTATATTCGCAGAATTCGCTCTAATAAGCACTTACGTAGGCGTTTGCTGCATTTACACAGTACTCATATCAGATTCTATCAAGCAGGTATGTAAATCGACCGCAGAATTAGAATGTTAAATGATTAATTTATATATTAAGGAATTAGGTCATCGTTGCAAATTATATAAAACAAGGCTGTCGCTACTATGAAGATCTAAGACATTTTTTTAATAAAGTAACTCATAATGATTTCATCACATATCAAATCACATTGTTTTGAATGTACCCGGGTATCACAAAAGTAATTGATGATACTTTTATTTATTATTATTTATTTATTTAGGGTGTGTATTTATATACCTACTTACATAGAGTTCACTGTGATAGGAAATAAGCGAAAAAAATATTAGTGATTTGAATAGACAAGTTGATGTCCTTGGGGTACTTGCCCATACAAATCACAAAAGTTTTCGCTTTTAGCGCTGCTACTTTAAAATTTAACACTATGCAAGGGACATATTTACATCTCTAAGCACACTTTTGTCACACCCAAGTATAATATTTTCTTTTAACATATTAAGCGGTAATTAATTAATAAGTAACACCAGATATATTTTACTGTTTCAGTTGATGGACACATACGTGCCAGGTGTAGAGATTTCTGTAGAATACTACTGCCTCATCATACTGTTACCATTATGCCTGATGTGCCAGATAAAGTACCTGAAGTGGCTCGCCATATTCTCTCTACTGGCGAACGTTTTTCTGATGCTAACGTACCTCATATGCTTGTACTATGCGTTCCAAGGTGACATTTCAATCGCCGACAAAAAAATCGCTGGAAGCCTGGCCAGATTTCCGGCGTTCATATCGTAAGTATTAAGTATTTCTCAAGAGCCATGGAATTCTGATCGTGTCACGAGTGATCGATCATTACACTTGCTACGGTCGGTGATCTAGAGCAAAATTAGCCTTAAATATATATTTATGGAATCGTAGACCACAAGCTAAAAGGAGAAGTCTTTAATATTCATGATAATATTTACTATTGCAAATGCCGCTTTTGCTTTATTAATAAGACTCAGAAGTTCAGTAAAAAAATTAAAGATGTTGATCTTATATTTCACTTCTAAGCCCCTATTCACATAATCATGTGAAAACGTCAATACAAATACATACATTACTGAGACGGTCACCGTACTCCATGTGGAAGCTGTCATATATTAGGTACTACTTTACGCGATTCGGCGACCGTGTACATGGGAAAATTGCCTTTTTTTAAATCGGACTTTGGCCCACCACACATTCTCACCACTGCATCTCTTGTATCGCTAGGATCTGCAGCGGTATTCAACCATGAAAACCCTTTCATATGATCTCAGGGAGCCCGAGGGACATGCTAAAGCATATAATTAAACAGAATAAATTAGGAGAAGTAGGAAATACCAATTTTTACCTCCCCATACAAAGTGGGTGACAGCACAAAGTTGCAATGACCAAAAGTCAAAGAACTAAAGGAGAAGCACCATGGGAACAAATGTACATAAAGGGCTTGCATAGGCTTAATTAACTACTTTCATTTTTATACATAGTATAACGATATCCGATTATTTATACACAGTATAAAAATTTAATTCTAATTGTAACAGGACTGTGATATTCGCGATGGAGGGTATCGGAGTGGTGATGCCAGTGGAAAACGCGATGAAGACGCCAAAGAACTTCTTAGGGTTCCCCAGCGTGCTAGTGGTGGCCATGTCTGTCATAGTCTTCTCCTACAGCACCCTCGGCCTCTTTGGATACTTGAGATATGGCGACATCCTGCGAGGGTCCATCACACTAAACCTACCTATGGATGAATGGTAAGTGTTATTAAGAACTCTTTAAAAGTAGTTTCGCACAAAATCTATTTTAAAGTCCTCATCAGTATTATAAGTGTAAAAATTAGTTTGTTTGAATGTTTTTTTTTAATTAACGGGCAAATGACCAGACGGCTCACCTGATCGAAAGCAGCTACAGTTGCCTAAAAACACTCGCAACCTTAGAATCGTTGCAAGTTCATTGCCGGCCTTTTTAGAAGGAATATGCTCTTCTTGAAATGCCCTAAACAGGTCTTATTGGTTCGGAATTTTGGAAATCCGGAATTGTAAGACGTATTGGTCCGAAATTAATAATTAAAAGTTCACAAACCCAATTCCCAATATATTATAAATTTTAACATTTAACATGATATCAAGTTATTTTAGGCAAAAAGAAATGATTCGTGGTACAAACAACTAAAGAATTTTTACAGGAAATTAGTTAAAAAAACTACATAGAGAAATTGACATATGAACCGCGATATCATAACTCAACTATCGTATTTACTATTTACGTAGTATTGCTTAGGAAAACTTGTCGATACGATTATTCGTCCTCATTAGTTACTAACATTTATTATGAAATATTGGTGTTAAAGTATGTAGGTTGATACCCTATTCTAGTTATGCAGCATTATGCAGGCCTAAGGTTACGAAACTATATTAAGTATTAGGAAAGAGTAGCGCCATTTGCATACACAGAACTACTGGAAAACTTATTATATAATTTTATGGAGTTTCCGCAAGAGGATGAAAAGTGCTATAGATCTATGACGACACACATTTTACAAAACAATAATATATTGTAGTCTATTCGACGTCAAAAAATATTTAATTTTGAATTAATTGGGCAAGCAAAGCGAGCCCTCTTTATCCCACATGTTTGTGGTACACTTTACGGAAAAACTATACGAGCTTTAGGCTTGAAATTTTGCATAGTAATTTAGTTTAATGTGTAGATGTGATTAAAAATGAAACAGTATAATAACTTATAGCCGATAATAAAAATATTATAATATTTTTCTACTAACACTATCAACGAAACAGATGTACACTCCCTGTTGAAATAGATACTGACAGCCGCGCGGCTTGTGACACACGTGCTAGGGCTGCCTCTTGGTAGTACTTTAATTACCCGACTGAAAGAGGATAACTACTGTTTATATATCTGTCTACATAACTATATTTCAGTTTTTGTCAATATTATTGTTAATACGTATTCAATTATTTTTAATAGTTTGATTTAGTTTACCTGGTTTTTTTATTTATTTCCTGGCACAAATTAAGTTAATCAAATTTTACCCTCTTCTCGTCAATTGATTTATCTGATTTTTTTATACACAATTTTATTTTAAATACAATTATGTATGTTCAATATTGTTATGAATTTAAAATAGCCGTCTCAACAAGATTAAGGCGGACCACTTATTTTTTTCAATTCCATATGTAGTGGTATGGATATCAGAATGGGCTTTTTTTAATATAAAACTACCTACTATACCGCGACTGACAATATAACGCCTTTATGTCAAAAATACCAATTAATGAATTCTCTATAATGCGAATTTTACGGGTGTATTTTTATACTATATTAGTATAATAATAATCTTTGTTCACAGAAAAATGTGGAAATAATAGCATTTTATTATATTTATTATAATACAGAGAATCGACGGATCGCTGTTAGGTAAGGAGTCACGCTTAAAAGGATAGAATAGGTGGCAAAACATTGCTAGTTTTTTACAATTGCTACAAATAACGTTATTGGAAGATTCAGTATTTAAGTTCCCTTCAATTCAGTCGAGTCGTCTAAAAGTATGCGCGCGTAAAACTTGGAAAATATTTAAATATATTGAATGAATAATTATTCGAATTTGTAACTAGTGACAAAGGTTTATGTAATCAAATTTATCTTTACTTTAGATCTGCGCAGCTTAGTCTGAACTTATGAAACAGAATGTCTAATACTTGACAGATCTGGGTAACTAACATAATATCCGAGTATTACAAGTAATAAGACATGCTCTTCGAGCTATGATTTGAATGAAAAGTTCTTTTCAAAATACTGTAATTACGTGTCACTAAGGTTTGTACACAACACGTGTTGGTATAGACGTGCCATTCGGTTTGCGGCTTTCGTACTGTTATACGGGGCCTCCCAATTCGCGTTTTAAAAACAGATTTTTAACCGACTTCCAAAAACGAGGAGGTTATATGTTCGGCTGTAGATATTTTTTATGTATGTTCAACCATAGCTCCGCCGTTTGTGAACCGATTTTCGAATTTTTTTCTTTGTTGTATAGGGTATAGTTTCGAATAGGTCCCATGTTCACCATGGTGGTGGCTGATGACCTAAGCAGGTGACCTAAAACTATGTGGAGAAAAAAAATTTTTTTCTACCATGAATTGTTATTTTGAATAAAAAAGCAAAATTTAGTCGCAAAAAGTCGAAACCTACGAAAATTTGCATACCAAAAACTGCATTAATTCTTAGATTTTTTTGACTAGCGTACCCGATCTAGACCAATAGTTTGTCAAATATCTTCAAATTGTCAAAAATCATCCAGTCGTTTGAGAGAACTCTAATGACAAACACGCACAAATTATAGTTATATCTATATAAGGATCGATAAGTTTAAATTAAACTTAAATTAAGCAGCTATTTTAAAAAATATTAATCGTCACTTTCACAGACTAACTGTTTTTGTGTGATGCTGTATCCCAGGTCTGCCAGACCTACGTTATTTTTCAAAGCTCAAATTTTGATAATTTTATTAATTCTAGACTAAATAGTCATACTAATTACCTATATGTCCGTAAATCAGTCGACCAACCATTAATCAACAAGTAGACAGACTAGTCGACCACATAGTTTTACTACTAGCCGACCCAATCCAGTCGACCAACTAATCGACCAACAAGTCAACTAAGAAGTCGACCAACCAGTCGACCAACCAGTCGACCTACTAGTCGATCAACTAGTCAATCAACCAGTCGACCAACCAGTCGACCAACCAGTCAACCAACCAGTCGACCAACCAGTCGACCAACAAGTCAACCAACCAGTTTAACAACCGGTCGACTAACCAGTCGACCAACCAGTCGACCAACCAATCGACCAACCAGTTGACCAACCAGTCGACCAACCGGTCGACCAACCAGTTAAACAACCAGTCGACCAACCAGTTGATCAACCAGTCGACCAACCAATTGACCAACTAGTCGACCAACCAGTCGACCAACCTGTCGACCAACCAGTCGACCAACCAGTCGACCAATCAGTCGACCAACCAGTCGACAGACCAGTCGACCAACCAGTCGACCAATCTGTCGACCAACCAGTCGATCAACCAGTCGACCAATCAGTCGACCAACCAGTCGACAGACCAGTCGACCAACCAGTCGACCAACCAGTCGACCAACCAGTCTACCAACCTGTCGACCAACCAGTCGACCAACCGGTCTACCAACCAGTCAACCAACCAGTCGACCAACCGTTCGACCAACTAGTCGACTAACCAGTCCACCAACCAGTCGACTGACAAGTCGATTAACCATACCATTTGATAAATTACATAATAAACAACAACTATTGAAACCATAGTGGTAAAAAAAAAAATTACCAACCATGAAAGCAGTATTTTTTACTTTACCAAACCCGAGGGACGTTGTTCTGTCGGTCTTTTACACTGTGGCTGAATACTCATTGGATTGGATTGAATACTCATTGGAATACTACTACTGCATATTGTATACTGTAGCATTACTTATCATCAGAAATCTTATATGATCAGGGCTAGTAAAATGTTCAATGAAATATCTAATTTAATTGATGTAGTTCTGTTCTGCACGAAGGTAGCAACTTTTAAAAAGGATCTTATTAATTATTATTTCACTTGTAATTAACTCTTTTGATTTTGATTCTATATACGAGTATGTATAAAAATTCTAAATTGTATTTGTGACCATTGACTTTCGCTGCCATGCATTAACTATTATTTTTCTATCTGTGAAAAATTTTAATTGGTACCGACTTCAAAATTATAAAGATTGATAACGGTTAATGTTGAGGCTTAGGCCAATCCTTATAAGGCATAATGATTAACAAGATCCTTTTTAATAGTTGCTATCTTCGTGCAGAACAGAAATATATCAATTAAATTAGATATTTCATTGAACATTTTACTTGCCCTGATCATATAAGATTTCTGCCGATAGGTAATGGTACAATATACAATATGCAGTAGTACGCTATCTTCGCGAGGTTGCTGGAACGCGAAGTTGAATTTTGCTAGTTAGGTCACAACAATCTACTGAACTGTAAGCTAAGTTGAATAGAAATGTTTGTTAATAAAGGGGCAAGGGGTCAGACGGGTAACCTGATGGAAAGCAACTGCCATCGCCCATGACACTCGTAAAATCCGAAGAGTAGCATGTGTATTGCCGGCCTTTTAATGAAAGAATAAGGAATGGTCAGTGGTGGCACAGAATGAGTGTATAGTAAGGTACTCAGCCAGTAAAAGACCGGCAGAACAACGGGTTTAATTTAGTAAAGTAATAAAAAATACTGCTTTCATGGTTGGTTGGCTTTTTTAACCACTATGGTTTCAATAGTTGTTTATTATTATCAAATTTATCGAATGGTATGATTAATTGACCGGTTGGTGGACTGGTTGGCCGACTGGTGGGTCGACTGGTTGGTCGATTGGTTGGTCGACTGGTTGGTCGACTGATTGGTCGACTAGTTTGTTGACTGGTTGGTCGACTGGTTGGTCGACTGGTTGGTCGACTGGTTGGTCGATTGGTTGGTCGATTGGTTGGTCGACTGGTTGGTCGACTGGTTGGTCGACTGGTTGGTCGACTGGTTGGTCGTCTGGTTGGTAGACTAATTGGTTGACTGGTAGTTTTAGTTGGTAGACTGACGGTTGGTCGACCAATCGACTGGTTGGTGTCGCCTTTAAGTTGCCCCCTCTGATTTCGTAACGTGTCAGTTGAACTGACAACAGAATTAAATTGTAAAAACCGCAAACAGATTTGGACGCTGAGCACCTCGTTGTAAATTCCTGACGGACAGGGATTTTCTGGATAGCCTAACGCTAAATTATAATTATACTATGACCATTCCTTTGGGACCATTAAGGATACGATATTGATTACATACTATATGCATTTCGAGTTTTTAACCAAAATATGTAAAAGTTTATTAATTCCAACGTATTTATTTCTTTGCCTTTTTTGCGAAATGCTTACAAGATAACTTTTGCGTTACTTTAGGAGGTAAAACCACGGCAAAATGCAACATACGTATCTTTTAGCAATAAACAGTAACTAATTAATTTCATTTAGTTTGTATAATTTTCTTTTAATTATATCAGTATTAAGTTTGTCTTTTAAGTAAATATACTTAAAAGACAAACTTAAAAGACAAAGTTATTAATAAATAAGTAACTAAAATTTCTTATAGATACAATAGAGCAACCTCAGACGTGCAGGCTATGACGTCCGTTTGGGCTGTGCAAAGCTATCTCCAGCAAGTTTCTGACGATGAATATTGAATGAACCAAGAAGATGATAAGATTCATTTGCACTGTAGATAGGATTTCAGACTTGAGTATATTTTTAAAATCTGTTATAAATATATACTAGAGACCGCCCTGTGTTCGAAATTCGACTATGAATATTTAAATCCATCGTGTAGAGGAGCTATAAAAATATTATAATAATATTTTCTCAATTCAATCACAGACTTCAATTTGGCATAAAGGTATCGTTACCAGGCCATTAAATTTGAAAAAGAAATCACAGACCATAAACGAAACAGTATTTGGTGTATAATTGTCGCGTCATGTCAAAATAGTATAGTGTGCGTGTTATTGTGTGCGTAGCATTTGATTTATTAAAAATATGCAATATTTAATCATATTTTAAAATTATATTGGTATTTCACGCTTCTCCTACATATCATCTATAACTGGGAGAAATTTCATGCTTTTACATCTACGCGTCTTTCGTGAAAAAGGGTACAAAGTTTTTCGCTCGTGTATTTATATTTATTTTTAATTTAATTTAATAATTAAAGAAATTAGATGGCAAACGAACAGACGGGACATCTGGTGCAACTGTCGCTCATGGACACTTGTAACATTAGAAGAGTTGCAAGTGCATTACTAGCCTTTTATGAAATAATCATCTAAGTAAAGTATATAGGTATGTGTATGATTTGCAAGCAACGGTTTATACGGATATTTCGAATTTCAAAAATATAATTGATCATTGTTATGTAAACAGGAACTAACCAACACAATAACAGCTCTGAGAAAACAGCCATTTTCTGATTGTTCAGTTTTCTTAAAATTTAAAATTTGTTTATAATTAATAAAAAAATTGTTTAAAATAAAATAGTTTATTAAGGATTATATGTATACGAACATAATTATTTGGATGTTAATAATTCCTATTCATTATAATATGCAACAAAACGCGATAATTTCTTTTTGTAAGTGAAAACGTTTTGTTTTATTTATAATAATTGTCAGATTGATGTGATTGAGTCGATAGAAAATTTATTTATGAATGTTTTTGTATCATTAACCCGATTTCGGTACAAGTGGGGATTAGTTCCTTTTTGCATAATTGCTCACAATTGAAATTCTTAACTTTCTTCTTTTCTAAATTTTGACTCATTTCAAAAATATAATGTCATTTATACAAGTAGAACAGACAAATGAAGAGAATGTGTCAACTGTATCATTTGTTTCATAATCGCGAAATGAATTCAAAGGATTCTTAATTAAATCCAAGAGATTTACTGCGAAATTTCTCTGGAAATATATCTTTGTAATTAATAAAAGCCTTAACGGATTACACTTCTCAATTAAATGCTTAGAATATATTGTGACGCACGAAAATTTATATGTTAAATATTTATAGTGTTTAAGTTGAATTATAAAATGTTGCCCACGATTTTGTATAGGTTTCATTCCGTACCAACATTCAATTGGCGTAGAAACAAATGACGTTTATGCCTTAATCATAAAAAGGCATTAACTAAATTTGCGCGTCGCGCTACAGCAATTATTATTGCAGCATATAATTAAAGTGATATATGTTCCGCATAACGAAACTGTCTCTATATTCGGCTCTTCGTTTCGAAGTCCCCGAAAACATCGCTAGGACAAGGAATTGTACCGTTTTTGTATGAAACCCAAAATACCCCCTCAGAAAGTAGTCGAGTAATCCCTAGTAAGTCCCTAGTGCTTATGCTGTCCGGTTTAGATACACCAGCTTGATATCTCTCTCTTTCTCTCTCTCTCTCGAGCGTTGTCATAATTGTCGATATCGACATATTATATCTCTATTCCCTAAACTGCGTACATCTAGAGACAAATTTCTCTTTCTTAAGACAAAACTAACAACTACTATCAATGTAAATGTTCGTATACAAAAATAGCACAGATAAAAACAAAGCACAATAATAATCTCTAATTTTGTCGACATACATTACAAATAAAGAAGGTCATGTTATGTTCAATAGAGATAAAGAGATAAGCCGGTAAGAAAACTTACAAAAAAGGTAACTGGACTGGAAAATAGTTTGCGAATGTAAATGATGTCCTATGTCAATGAAATCAGTAAAATCTGTTGACAAAGCTACGTCTACGGCGTAGCTGCTAAGTTCTACCTAGTTTGAGTTTCGTTAAGGTGGTATCAAAGGGTTAACTCGAAAGCTCTTTTTAATTTTTTTGTTATTCTTAAGTTTCTGTTTGGATGCGTCAGAAAAAAATTAATTTATTACTCCCAACGTGGTAACTAGTAACATTGGTATTTACGCATAGACCAAACGCTGCATTATCTGTCCCATGACGTTTTATTCCTGCAGCAGACTATTTCATGTCAGTTTTCTTTGAGGCCGTGGTATCACTCCGGTCGAGCCGGCCCATTCGTGCCGAAGCATGGCTCTCCCAAGTCAAACATTAGATGCTTATCACGTCATAAACGCAGTGATTGGTCGCCGATTCCTCCCCCTCCCCCCTATACGCACTTTACGCACCCCATTTTATAACATGCATTTTCTATCCATATAATCGTTCGCGAATATTGTAAAAGTTTATCTCTAATACACGCAAGAAGATGATCCAGCTGTTTTTCTTCACACCTCAAGTAAAAGACCTATCCAGTATATACGCATCAGAACCAGTCAACGCACATACAATTGGATACATAATACATATTATTTAGAAGGTTTATGAAATGTTAATGAAATTTACATTTCGCGTATTCCTTCGACTAATTTACAGCCGAACTATGTAGAATTCACTTGTGAAATGATACACTACATTTTCGATAGAGGTTTAAAGCCAAAAGCCATGTAGCTGTGTTTGATTCATGTGTGTGTCGACATATGATACATGTGCGGACAGCGGACAGGTTCATTACAATATAAATTGTACACAGTAGACTTGACTAGACAAAATTAAATGACTCGCGATCTTGTATGTATGAGGATTCACACATACAAGATCGCGAGTCTTTTAATTTCTTGAAAGTAGCAAGTATATCAAACATACGTTGGCCAAGAACAGTGATAACAGATGACAGAACACAGACGACAGACAGACAGAACAGATGTAACTTTAACGTACCCTTAAAGGGCACGATATAGTTACATCACTGTATGTGGACCGTTTTATACCTTTGCAACCATAACATAATAGACCATATTTATTTATAGACCGCCGAAATCGGACTGACACACACAAAACGTATCAAAAAATCAGAACTGCTTTGACCGAGTAAAAATTTAAAGCTACGCACTCTTTATACCAGTCGTTTAAGATTTTATTCACCTACGTAAAAAAATAATTGTCGGTTGAGGACGCTTAAAAAAATTCAAGGAATATCCAGAAATACTCTACTGTATGCCATTTATATTCTGGTTTAATCGTGTGGTTGTCACACATGCTCCATGAACAATTTCAGCATTGCGCCTCTACGTGTTCGCAATTTAATAACTCCATACAAAATGTTACACTATTTCAGGGAACTTCGAATGGCGTAATGTCTGTACATGGCCTGTGTTGTCCACGTCTCCAAAGAGGTCGGCACATTCCGAACTAAAAGCAATAATAATAACGAAAAATTTCATCATTAAAATATTTAAAAAAATAGGTCAAAACTCAAAACAGTCGACTAAAGAATAAGAATCTAAATAAATATTAAGTGGCTCGTTAGGTTAATAATTTAGAAAGCATTTTAATTTAAAATGCTTCGGGTTTCCGCTTTCAGTCAAAGCTAGTGGCTGGAAAATTTAATTAATATCGTCACAATACACGCGAAACATTAAAACGTGTGTGTTATGTTCGCCGTTAGTCGCACTGAAAGTCATTAAATTTATGCCGCTACTTCGCTATAATCAGGTTATGTCAAAGCAAAAATTTCTAAGATTAAACAACGCTAAAACTCTGGGATGAACTATCACCAGCAATATTTCCGGACCGCTATGACCTGCAAACCTTCAAGAGCGTATTCCCTCTTAAAAGACCGACAACGCACCTACTACTCTTCTGATGTTGCTGGTGTCTATGGGTGGCGGTAGTGGCTTTCCATCAGGTAACCCGTTAACTCGTTTGCCCCCTTATTTTATAATTATAAAAAACCCTTGTCGCTCAATCTAATGACCTAATTGACTAACCTACTAATATATTACTAGTATTTACGTGGAAATTATTTATTCGACAAAAGCATTTATTGGAATAAAAAGAACTCTTTAATCCTTATTCGATTTGATTATAGGATTCTATAAGATAAGATAGATAACCTAAGCCACCTTATTTGTATTAATTTAGGCCGTTTTATTAAGTACTTATTATAATGATAGCCCAGTCGTCAATATTGTCTGTAATATTGTAGGTTTCTATCGGTAAATAAAATATTTTAAAATCGAATCACATAGTTTTGAGTTTATTCGTACCAAAAAACAATTTTCCTCTTTATTAGTTGTGTAACATAAACAAGGTGACGACAACTGCCTTGCAAATATCAAATAATATTTTTTCCGTCTGCAAGCAGAAGATTGGTGTGGTGGTTATATCGCCAACGTTTTGGTAAAAAAAAACCTTTTTATCACAAGAGTGTACATTAATTTAATAGCATTATAATTCACTTAACCATACATTTAATTTATTTGTAACATCCTAAAATATGGCGAGCTGCCCACGCCACGCCTCGCCGCGTCCGTTCCATTAAAATACCTTTAAACGAGATGTAATCATAAAAATGCTCTTATCATTTTGCCTTCATTATCATAATATTTTTTGAGGTTGCCAAGTTAAAACGGGACTCGGTGGGTTACGTTAGCCGCATATATTCTGACTAAGGACGAGATCTAAAATTTCGGATACGGATCGAAATACATAGAAATTAATGTTAATCCGGATACTGATGGTTTCTTTCGGATTCAGATTAGGATACTTTGAAGGATATTTAGAATAGGTTACTCGAAAGCTCAATGAAAAGATACTGCTACAAACTTGAGGCACTCCATAAGGCAGGCTGAACGAAGGTGACGTGAAAAATTATGACTCCGTAGGATATAAAAATACCAATAAACTACCTCTTTCTTAAAATTTTAAATTCGCTTTTAAAACAAAGCTTATACTATATGAGAGGTATAACCGAGCAAAATAATAAAGTTTACAGGGCTGAAGTTGTTACGCCTTTTTCAGTATTTTATATGGGAAAATTCATGACATTTGTATTTGATTTGACAAACAGATGATATATATATAGTAGCGTGCGTAGCATGATATTATATAAGTCATATAATATCATGCTACGAATAATAGGAGCCGAGCAGTAACCGAAAAATGTAAAAACGGAATATTTTTAATTGTTACGCGATCGTAGCCGCGGGCAACTGCTAGCCATGTATACACAGGTGAATCTAATAAGTATAAATATAAGTATTAAAGAATTTTTTCCCAATAAATCCAAAGGCCGTATTGCACATTTGCATACGCAAGCGTCAAATTCTATTCCAAAGCCAAACGCCAACGCAACTGAATTACTGACGACAGCTTCGAGCTGTGCATCGAATTTATTTTGATTTATGACTTGATTTTTAGAATAGAAGTATCGAAATTGCTTCATAAAATGATCGCATAAAATCGTATTCGCTTTTCTCGTCATATATTAAACAGCTGCTTTTCGGGATTAGGGGATTGGAGCATCACGGATTTAGAGTCATAGCATAGAGGAGTTATTTATATATAATACTAATTGACCCCGCAGACGTTGTCCTGCCAAGCTATTTTGTGAATCTAAACCTTTCTCAGATATTAGGGGGATGTAAAATAGATGTTGGCCGATTCTCATAGATACCGGATAAAAAATTTCTTTAAAATGGGTCAAGCCGTTTCGGAGGAGTATGGTAACGAAAACTGTGACACGAGAATTTTATAAATTAGACTACCCCTAACATTTAGGGGAACGAAAAATAGATGTTGGCCGATTCTCATAGATGCCGGATAAGCACAAAAAATTTCATCAAAATCGGTCAAGCCGTTTC
>JAOTAV010009433.1:0-27888 GCA_026546445.1 Cyclargus thomasi | reverse complement strand
TATTTATTTATTTTATTATATAAGTAAGGAGCAATAAAGTAGTTGTATCTCATAGATTGTGTTAAGGTATATTTATTTATTTTGCAGATTTTGTCGCTGCGGCGCTTATTAGTTTTTATGAAAGAAGATGCAGCATGCTGCACCAAAATTGTACTCATAATAAAGTGCTGTCTTACTGTTAAAACTCTGCAATGTTGGTATAATTCCTTTGTAGGAAAAGTGTAGTTTCTAAAGGTAGCAACCTTGAGAATTGCTCGCTGCGCACGTTCAAGTTTTAGTAGTTGAAGTTTTGGTGCACCACCCCATGTGGAAATACAGTAAGTTAGGATGGATTGACATAGAGCATGATAAACACTTTTAAGGATATGTGGATTGGCTACATGTCGAAGAGTTTTAAATATATAAATTAGTTTGCGGACTCTAGATTGAAGGAGATCTATGTGATTTACAAATGAAAGATTACAATCGAGTATAACACCAAGGTATTTGATAGTTGGAACTCGTGAGAGCCGTGGACAATTACAAGTTTGGGAAATAGTGGGACAAGTGTGTGCAGTTAAAGTCAGTGTGGTTGGGGGTTGAGAAGATGAACGTAAGGAAAAAGTAATGTAATGCGTTTTATCAGTATTAAGAGTTAGAGAATTTGCAGCTAACCAAGTAGAGACTGAGTCGAATGCCCTTTGTGCAGTGGAAAAAACTTCTGCCCAGGAGTCACCGATGACCGTAAGTGCAGTATCGTCGGCAAATGATGTTATCTTGGTATTTCTGAACACTAACTGGCATAGATCATTTAGGTACACGAGGAACAACGTTGGTCCGATCACACTTCCCTGAGGGACACCGTACGTTACAGGGAGCTCTGAGCTTAGATGATTGTTGATTTTGACGCATTGGGTTCGTCCTGTCAAGTAGTCTCTCAAAATATCAAGAGGAAGACCTCGAATACCTAGTATTTCGAGTTTTTCGATGAGTAAGGGTAAAGAGACCGTGTCAAACGCCTTTGCAAGGTCCAAAAAAATAGTTAAGACTTTCTTTTTGATATCTAAGTGCTTAGCAATGTGGTTAGTAAGGTTTAAAACAGCTTCAGTTGTGGACTTGTGTCGTCGAAAACCATATTGATTGGGCGAGAGAAAGTTTTTTCCCTCTAGATAATTAATCAATCGTTTATTGATTATGCGCTCTAGAATCTTGGACAAAGCACTTAGGACGGCTATCGGACGATAGTTAGTGACACGGTCTCTAGATCCATTTTTAAAAATAGGGTGGATTATTGCTCTTTTGAAGTACGAAGGAAATGTTCCAGTTTGAAGGCATATGTTAAAAATATGTGTTAGAGGAGGAATTAGCTGCTTTTTAAATCGTTTTAAGAATGATGTGGATATATTGTCCCACCCTACTGCACAATTCGTTCTGAGCGATGAGAGGATAGATTCTATTTCGCTGCAATCAGTAGGAAGTATTATGAATGAGTTTGGAGGATTAAGATCGACATCAAAAGACTTCGGGAATGATGAGTTGTGGACAGGTCTTATATTAGCTGCAAGATTTTTACCGATGGAAGCAAAAAATTCATTAGTACTATTTATGGAGTGTTCTATAGTTGGGCGAGTATGTAACAACTCGATTGGAGGAGATGTCGATTTAACAGAGTTTGTGACTCTTTTTATAACTTGCCACAGACGTTTATTATCAGTACCGGCCTCAGTTAGTTCTCTGCGATCAAACTGTCGTTTTAGTTTTTTTAGTATTTTATTACAGAAATTTCTGTACCTAATATAAGTTACCTTTAGGATAACGTTGTCGGGGTCTGCTTTGAGTGACTTGTGCATAGAGTCTCGATTTCTCATACATCGTAGCAGGCCCGGGGTTATCCAGGGCTTAAGGATATTTTTACTTCTAGGTACCTTAACTGACATGGTATTCGCTTTTATAACGCCCATGAGACAGTCTACGAACCTATTTGTAGCCTCATTTGCGTCCTCTAGGTGGAATATATAATCAAAGTTTAACTTATCCATATCTCGCGATAGATTTTCGTAGTTAGTCTTAAGGTGGGTACGTTGAATAGATTTTTCTGTGGATTTAGATCGTAAATTAGGACTAAGTAGTACACTATTGTGGTCAGTTATGTAGTCTGTCAATTCAATAAAAATTTGGAAGTATGTCTACGCATCTACGCTTTATGCAGAATCTACGTAATCACCATTGTTCGTTGTTCGTTACTCAGCGCGATCATCGTGCAAGCGTCCATATAATCGGCCGTACTCAACTCGCCGATCAAAGGCGAATATAGGCAAACACCGGCGGACAGAGGTGAGTATTTTTCGACACAATCGTGCTCGCGTGTCATCGCGTGTTTTCGTCGATTATGGAGATGAGGATGAAATATGAATTGACCTTAATATAAAAAATTAAATAAAAAAATATATTTTTATGTTAGACGGTTTCATTGAAATAAAATAAATTAAGTAATGTACTTAAAACTCAAAAAATATTTCGGTAAGTCCTATCTATCAGGTCGTACCAATCTTCTCATCAATGTGGGGTTGATGTGATACATAATACAATCGTTGGTCGTCGCGTGTTCGGAGTTAATATAATATGATAGTTACCGAAACATTTTTAGCTTTTAGTCCATTACATTTATTTATAGTGATTAAAAATATTTTTTTTTATACAATTTATTTTCAAGTTATTTTTAGGTTTGTTATGTCAAAACTATTTTGTCTTTCGGAATGTGTTCATTTCTACTAATCAATCCCTTTTATCCTAGTAATATTATAAACTAGTCGGTTGCGCAAAAATTGTATATCACGCGGGAACCGTACATTTTCCCGGGATAAAAAGTATTTTATATGTTGCTCAGACCTAATACCTATTAAACAAAAAAAGATTTATTCAAATCCGTCCAGTAGTTGGTGGGATTAGCACGTACAAACAGACAACTTTTTTTTGTCGATATGTGTTCTATTACTATTTTAGCACATATTGATTATTTTGTAAAAATATTAAATGCACAGACACTCCAATTTTACTATTTAATTATATGTAATAATAAATGTATAGATAGAATAGATGCGAAAGTTTGTGAGTTTGTGAGTATGTATGTTTGTTATATCTTTTTGCCGATTTTGATGAAATTTGGTGTGGAGTTAGCTGATATTTTGGATTAACACATATGCTACTTTTTACGCGAATAACACTGCGGGACACAGCTAGTTAAACATATTAAGGTAGTTGTGTAAAATACGTAATCCGCCATTTTGTCGCAGCGGCCATCTTGAATTTTTTTTAAAGTGAGCTGTATTCTACCAATAAAGCCCTTTCATTTGATACTCATCAATACTGTTATAAACTAAATATAATCCACTATTTTGTATCGGCGGCCATTTTGGATTTACAGACATATTTTTTTATTGTTTTCAATATTAAGGGTGGGTACCAAATATCAGATCGATCTTGTGTCAGAAAGAGGGTAAAATTTCAAATACTAAATTTGAACCACACAAACAGATAAACTGGCCAAGCTAAATAAAACCGTTTAAAATCGGCCACAGAAATGTAATAATAAAAAAATAGCCTGGAAATAAACAGACATCGAAGTCATGGGGTCTCATTTTTACCCTTTCGGTACGTAACCCTAGAAACCACCCAGGTGCACTGTTTTTACTACAAGGAACCATTCTATCAATGTCAAATCTGGATTTGCCGAAACTGGTTTCGACGAATAAAAAAGGGTTGTACCCTTCCCGCATTGGGTAAAATCAATAACCCAAATTGGGTTTTAATAAAAACGACCCATATCATTGGGGCATCATAAAAAACCACTTTCCATCATGTCATCATAAAACCATCCATACAACCCTTCGTGTCGGGACAGCTTTTTTATGGTTCGAAATTATGTGATACTTTTCAATGTTTCGTCATTCATGGTCGGCAATTACAAAGTTTTATTGAACATTTGAAATGGTCAGACCAGTGGCGTAGCATGGAAGGGGCAGGGGGGCGGCAAAACTTCACAGAAAATAATAAAATATTATGTGTATGTTCTGTGACGAATTCTCAGAATTCCGTACCTATCTACATGCGTAAAGTGAAAAATATAATAATAATTGTACATTGAAGTTTTGCCGTGGAAGAGCCAAGCTTCGGCAGGACTGGGCCGGCTCGACCGGAGTGCTACCACGGCCTCACAGAAAACTGACATGAAAAGGCGTTGTGCTTTGTTTCGTTACAAACTTTTCGTTACGGGTTACGGGGTGTGCAGATAGGGAAAAAAAACAATCTTGATTTTAGATATCCTGATTTTACGTAAGTAAAGCCACGGGTTAAATCTAGTTATATTGAGGTACATACTACAAAATAGTTCTTTGTCCCAAAACTTTAAAAAAGCATAACTCCGCTACGAATTTTCAGAGTCGGTTCGTTGAGATAACAAACGGACAAACACTTTCGCATTTAAATCATAATGGAAATATATAAACAAAGGCCTGTTCATTTATACTTCCGTGTCATACATATTTTAATTAAAAATGCACGCGCAATAAAGAATTAACGTTTCCCATTCCGAATCGAACCGCAGCGGACATTGGCAAAACGCCACGTTCGCAGCCCATTTACTTGAAAAAAAAAACAAATTCTACTTTTAAAATTTAAATCCTGATTGCTGTATACTAGCTACGCTGGAAGATTTTAGGGATCAACAAAAAAGGTATGAACTATAATCTGAATTTAACCCAGATAAACCTGAAATTATTTATTTATTGAAATACGTGTAAAATATTATGTTTTGTTGACTTTAGCTACCTCTAATATACATAAAAATATGTATAAAAAATATCTTCTTGGAGGCTTTTCCGGAAAAGCCCCCTCCTATATATAGGACAGTAGGTTAACAGGTTGTAAGGTAAAATATCGATATAGAAAAATGAGACATTTATTTAAGGAAAAGATTACAAAAAAACATTTACCCCAAATTTCAAAAAAATATTAAACAATGTTTAACTAATCAAGTTAAACATTGCTTAAATATGGGTAATTGAAAAAAATAACCTTCTCGTTTTTCGGAAAGTCGGTCTTTCGGAAGTCGGTTAAAAATCCAACTCCTCTTCATCTACGAGTCAATTTTTATCTTAATCGCATACCTGCCCTGCTCAGGGCATTTAAACGAGCGAATTACTCAGACTGGACTCGCAATGAGCTCGAAAGCGAACGAATTAAAAAGTTCATTTAAGTTTTTCAATCGACGAATAAAAAGGTTATCAATTCGATGAAGAAGGTTCAGAATTTTTACTAACCTATTATACACTAGTATGTTCCAGCGGCTTTGTTTGCGTGGAAATTATTTAAACATTTGATATATGTATACGGAGCCCTTTGAACGTAAGTTCAACTCGCACTTGGCTATGTGACATCGAATATAACATAATTGCAATTTTTCACATTAAATTTGAAAAAGTTTTAGACACAACAATGTCACATTATAACAATATAGAGTATCTGACGACGTAAGATTTTTTGCAATTGGGTCAGTATTTTTTTAAGTTTATTCGTGACAAACTTTTTATTAATAGTGTGATAAGACTTGCTGTTGCTCACTACTTTATCCGCGTCAAAGATCAGTTAATATCGCAAAGCGACGCTAAATAAAACCGGGGTGGTACCCGGGTTTTATTTAGCAAAAACCCAAAAACCCGGGTTTTGAAAATTGGGCCCGGGTTTCGATGCCCTAGTAACACCGCGGGGTAAAGATAGTTGATAATAAATACCAGTCAGTAGCGACTGTAACAATAATTACCTTATTTCATGGTTTGAGATAAGAGCGATTTAAGTTAATGGCCACACAATTTGTTAGAATTATACGAGCGTTTTTATTTCCTCGTTTATGGTGGTTATGTAAAGTGCTGGGTGCATCTTCATCATCATGTCCGCTAATATAAAATAGTGATCAATTTCATGTATCATCAAAACGGGGCAGCGCCGAATTTTGCGGTGATAGTATTATTATGAGCCCACCTTTTTTTGTTGGCAAGCGAGCAAACGGGTTACATAGAGTCTCAAGTGCGTTGACGGCCTTTATGTAGGATTCGGGATAATGGATTGGGGCAGTTGGGCCACCGGTAAACTCACCTACTGAACGAAATAGAGCACAACACCGTTTCACGCCAGTTTTCTGTGAGGCCGTGGTATCACTCCGGTTGAGTCGACCCATTCGTGCCGAAGTATGGCTCTCACGGCAAAGAGCATCCGTATTATGTACTTGAGATCGGAAAATGTGTCATTGGTGCACGCCTCCACCGGGGTTCGAACCTGCAACCTCGAGTGCGAACCACTAGGCCGCGGACGCTCTAAAACCAAACATTTAACAGAAACGGACGAATCGAAGTCATTTCTTCATGAATGAAAAAATCCAGTTCAAGCATTCATGGCCCTTTTTATAATCGGGGATTAGAGACGATGACAGGCGAGCACGACTTTGGATGGCATACTCGCCTCTCACCGCCGATATTGGCCTTTGATCAGCGAGTTAACAAAGTACTACAACCGACTATGTGGACGCTTGCACGATAATCGCAGCGAAAAACGAACAACGAATATCGACGATTATTAATTACAGGCTGCATTTGGCTGCAATTGCTTAGCTGACAAGCTACTTCGCTTATTAGGGCTGGGACAGCGGGACAAAGTAGTGAATGAGGATTGTCCGTTCAAAACGGAACGTATGGTCACTTTATAATAGTGGCTAATTTTGCAATACATCGAAACAGTCCATCAATACAAGTAATTAATATACGAAGCTTAGCAAACCTCCAAACTCCTCCTCCAAACCATTTTATTATATCATCATAATTACCGTTGGAGAATGGTCAGCGTTGCTTTGAAGGTATTGGCCTAACCGCTTGACCAATGCCTTTGTAGTGACGCAAAAACTAGACGAACACCTTGCTGCCGTCCTCAAGCTTAAGTGCCGTTAACCAACATCTGGTCGATTTTGACATTTTCATGCCATCATAATCAGAAAAAAAAGCTCTATCGACGTGTATTACCAAAATTTTTGTAGCTTTTATAGTCATCGAGTTATTAAAATAATATTGTCATTTTGAAGCGACCTCTAGACTCTAGTATTTTATTAACGGGCCCGATAGATGTCGTCCTGCCGGTCTTGGTTTGTCTATCAATCTAAACCATTCTCAAATTCCGTTATAATTATAATATCGACTTTGAAATTTCATCAACATCGCTCCGGTCGTTCTGGAGGAGTTCAGTGAGAAACACACGCACACCAGAATTATATATGTACTAAGAATATGACTAAGTGTAAACAGTGGTCCCGTAATGTTATTCAACACAATTTCTATAATCCTGTGTCAAAAAAATGTGTTTTTGATAAGTTCACACGCGCACAATGGAATTGTATGATTGTGGTGTTTACTTCGCACTAGCTTAGGGCTGTCAACAAGGAGAAAATAAAATTTAAAGGTTCATTATACTAAATTTGTTTAGTTTTATTTGTCAATACGTCTCATAAATTGTAGTTGTAACCTAGAATGCAAAGAAATTTGTCGAAACAAGCGTTATAAACGTATGCACCACGGCTCAACGCGATTGTGTCAAACAGAAAGAGGTATTTTTGTGTTATCGATGCTTTAAAAGTCCTCTGTACCCATTAATTGCTTGCTTGAATTCAGATATCCATTAAACTTACGATAGTTTTTCGCTGCCGCCAGCAGGTTTATTAAAACTTTTTGATTCAATAAAAAATCATTATTTTTAAATATCCTAACTTTTCAAAAACAATATTACAAAAAAACTTAATCATTATCAAGTTAAAAACCATACAAAAAAGTTATAAGCATTTTGCGTTTGTCTATTTTATGTTTTTCCATTGTTGGCAACCCTATTCAACCTTAAACATAATAAAACAGTTTACCATTATCAGAAGCAGTGAGTTGGCTTTGACAGTTTTTTTCCATTAATCTTTATTTGTGACATTTGATGGTGTTAGGCACGGTTAGGTACATTAGATAGATTACCGTGGGCCAGATTTTAGATTTACATCATTACTGTAAAAACTCTTTTATTACGACTATTGTTCGGGCATTTCGAAATTTTACGAATGTTAAGTTTAATAACAAAATACGTTTTTTAAATTAACTGGTACCATAATGATTTCTTAATGGTTGTCCCTTAAACAGCATTGATATTATCATTATTAATGTGAAAGTTTGTTTCGATGTTTGTCCGTCGATCACGCCGAAAGTATTAATCGGATTTTGATTTGATATATAGAGTATATGTAGGAAAATGTGGCATAAACGGGAATCGGGAATTAAATTTTCACAAAATTTCATCACAAAGGGGAAGAAGGGGGGGGGGGAGGGTCTCAGAAAAGTTACTACTTGTGACAAGGTACTTAACAATTATTGTGCATTTCTTAAATAAACGATAACTTTGTCACCAATGAGTCATTCCGTTTATGAACAATTATTATGAACAAATCTTGACATGGTTGAAGACTCGATAAAAGAAATAATTGTTGCGACTTGCGGGGTACTCCCCGATATATTTCACTTGAAAACATTTATATTCTTAGAGCTAGTAGCAATTTTTGACTAGAGTTTTAGGTTGAAAGTCAAGAAAGTTAAGTCCCGCTACTCACCAGCCAGATTAGTAGATATGGATACCATACTGGTATACAATAGGAGGCATGTAGCAAATTTTCAGGTTGCCTCAAATACTTACCCGAAAACTGTTACCAGCTCCACTTAGACCATTAGGATAATGCTTTAGAAAATTGCCTTGCTTCATACTAAAAGTATTTCCCAGTCCGTAGTGACTGAAGTTATGGTTATTAGAAAACAATAGCAGCTGTTCCTTAATTTGATTGCACTTAAGAAATTGGCTCTGTCACCTAATTTTCTTTTAAGCCTGAATATTCAAAAGATTTACGTTGTAATTATTGAGAACTCTGGTTGATTTTAGTTTATAAGCCATCATATTAGGATTAAAAAAAATGAAATTATGCCTTATTTTATAACTATTTTACGTAGCATAAATTCTTAAAATATGTGTATTGTAAACCGTCGTAGTATTCCACCATGTAGTTGAGTTTAGCTTATTTACTATATTTATGTAGTCCTCTCGAATGTCGATTATGTTAATTTATCTTAATCACCTGGACAAGTCTCAACATGTAAGAAGATTTGTATGTTTGTTTAGCATTCATCTGACACTAGCGGCAACCCGCCGACAATGCTATTGTTTATATAGAGGTTATTGTATATTTACAATTAAAGCTAATATATGGATTTGTTTAGTCTAACTTGTGTACTTATTGAGTGGTACCTAATAACTAACTAGTAGCTTGCTATACAAAAGAAAGTTCTTGGGTGTAAGATACCGACATGTCGGCGGCTTAGATTTGTTGTAGACTTAACATTATAATCGTCACCGAATGGGCCGGCTCATTCGGAGAAATGCCACAGCCTCTTAGAAAACTGTCAGGAAATAGTTATTGCACTGTGTCTCTCGTCAAGAGATTGTGTTTACCCATTTTGTACCCAAGTAAGCCTAATCTCTTGAATTCTTAAAAAGCCGACAAGCCACTAGAAATTCATCTAATATTGTGAGTGTCAACAGGAGATGGTAGTTGATTTTCATCAGGTGATAATAGGCAAGGATTAGAATGATGATCTTTTGCAGTTTTCAGCCCCAATTTCTTGGACCTTGTACCCTGTGTTCTTTACACGGATTAATAATAATTAATGGTCAGCTTTTCAGCTTGCCTCAAATAAATAGCCAAAATTTGTTACCGGCTCTCGAAATATAATATTTGACACTATATTTTGAAGTTAAATACCGGCAACTCCATTGGGACAAAAAAAGTTTATCGCGCGGGAACTATATATTTTTCCGGCATAAAAAATACCCTATGTAGTTGGGGGGGGTAGAGAAGGCTCCACCTTCACACTTCACACAAAAAATCTCGTCATAAAGTTACTCCGTTGTGACATGAAGCAAGGACAAACAAACACACTTTCCCATTTATAATATTAGTATGAATTCCTATAGGTGATTCCAACGGTCCCCGGCTTCGCGCTCCGCAAGAATAGGAGCCTGCCCAAATTCAAAATTCGAGATTAATAATGTTTATTTGTCTGCAGGTAACCTGGACATGTGTCTGGCGTCGCGCCTGTCGACGCAGGCCAACCTCGGCAACATGAATTCCCCGCGAGAAGTCATCTCCATGGTCGTCGGGAACATATCACTTGTGCAGGTATATAAGCGCTACCGTCATTACACATCTTTTTAAGATTTGAAAAGTACTGGGAAAGGACTATAGGGTTTGTGGGACTCGCTTTGACCGATAAGATGGTAGGCTGCCACAGCTCTGTCCACTGGCGCTTGACGCTTGGGGGCTTAACCCGTCTGAAAGGATAACAATGACCCAGTCAGCGGCATCTGCTTTCAGCGCGATTTTACCGCCGCCCCCAGGAGAGCTGCCTAAGGCACCGATTGTTCTGCAACCATGATACACCTGACGAAGTAGCTTAACTACATTTTAAACAAAATCTGGTCTGGTCCGCTAGTCCCGATATAAACCAACGACCCTCTTCCAGGTGCAAGCGATAGTCGCAGCGACGATCGTGGCGATGTTCGCGATCGTGGTCAACACCATCACCGACAGACAGTTCAACGGCAACTACGTGCTGCTCCTGATAGCGTCCGCCGTCTTCACCGCTACCACCACGTGCTTTATACTCGGTATGTGCCAAGGAATATGTTTAAGACTAGATTTCGGATGTAAGTATTCGAGTTTAAACCCAGCTGACAAATCGTCACTTAAATGGTAAGACATATTCCAAATGACGAAGGTCTCGGGCCTCGACGCCTTCGACTCTATAAAAATTTCTTCTTTGGGATGTAAGAGCCCAATTTTCTTGTCAAGACTGAGTGAAGGATCGAAATTCGATCGAAAGATCGATAGTTGTAACAGCTAGCCTCTGCAAGCCAAATGGTCAAAAACTGGCATTAATCGCGGTGCGCTACCATACAAGATATATGCCATACGTTAGCTACTAGCCTGTTCGTCTGATGATCGGTTTGCTTGTAACCACTTCGCGCTTAAGCTGTTGAATCGATTTTGATGAAGTAGGAAGATTATTTGAGACATGTGAAAAAAAAGGAAAAAGGAATTCACGTGTTTTGCTCCTGTATCGGTAAATCTAAGGCACTTCAAGTACAACGATCCCCTTGTCCGCTCAAGTGTCGGCTTCCGATGTGGGTTACGAGTGTTTTCTGCCTTTCCATATTTGCTACATGTTGATAAAAGATAAAGTAAGATTGATCGAATATTTTGCATACAACACTCTAATCAGTACATGGTCTGATTATAGTATTTTAGTTTTTGTGTCTATTGTATCGACTAAATTCGACTTTCTCAATCCAAGTAACGGAGGCTCGAACGCTGTGGCCTATAGGCCTACAACGACTATTATAAATCCAAGCTTTTAGGGCGGAAAGTGTCTTACCGAATAATGATTTTAAAAAGGAATGCATTTTAAAATTCCTTTGGTAGACTTATTTGTCGTAATTAATGGAGAAGCAAACATATAAAATTAAAATTGAAAAGACAAACACAAGGGACAAAAAAAAGGAATAGCTAAGCCATGTTGTTCAACTTCTAATGATATTGTTATCATTACGTCTAGTCGTATCAATTTATTTATTTCTACGCCTACTAACATGATCTTAGCCAATACCCTTATCATATCTTTCTGCATTCGACGTTCCGGAATGGTTTTCTGTATTTATTCTCAACTAAAGTTTGCCGGCAGTTTTGCCCGTTTAGAGTATATGGACTATCACAGATGGTATATGCCAGAGGAGCATTGATTTGAAGTACAAATCTCTTCAAAATCCATTCACTACTTAGGCAAGATTCATGCACAGTGCACAGACATTTAAATTCCCTAAAATATATAAAATTCTTAAAGGCTTATATGAATATTCGTAATTTTACGCCAATTTCGAATACCACGCGAGCAAAGCTGACAAGCTAGGTATAAACACGAGTCGACTGACTGATCGCGTACAATTCCAGACTTCGTGATGGTGATGGTGATATTCGGGTCGCAGAAGTTCAAGGTGAACCCCGACAACGTGGCGACGCCGTTAGCCGCCTCCATCGGCGACATCGTCAGCAACTCCGTGCTCGCCGTCACAGCTAACTACATGTTCGAGCAGATCAGTGAGTAGACAATTTCAAAGATAAAACACTTTTTTGATAAAACCAGAGGTCGCCCTGTGGTCTTAATTCGACCATAAATATTTCAATCCAGAGAGTAGACGATCTATAAAAAAATCTATTCTCAATTCAATCACAGACTTTATTTTGGCATAAAGGTCACGTTACCAGGCTATTAAATATTATTTAAAAAATCACAGTACTACAATCATAAACAAAAGAGTACTTATTTCGTGTATGATTATCGTGTCATGTCCTAAGATTGTAGTGTGCTTATTGTTGTCAGCGTAGCGTTTTATTTACTAAAAATATGCAAGATTACAGCATATATTAAAATAATATCGGTATTCCACGCTCCTTCTCCATGTCAACTATAGCTGAGAAAAATTTCATGCTTTTCTATCTACGCGTCTTTCGTAAAATAGGCGTACAAAGTTTTCCACTCGCGTAATTAACAATGCTAGAGGTCGCCCTGTGGTTGAAATTCGAACATAAATATGTCTTAAATTTACTCAATGAACGAAACATCGCAAAGCCATCTTATTTCTCCAGTCTGATGGTTCATTTGTATCAAAGCACGGCACTGCTTTGGGATCAAATCACTTTGCATTTGCAAACTGCATAATATGAAGGTTGGGAAATTGTCAAGCTAAGAGTACCAAGTACGTAGGTAAATGAACTGTAATCAGAGACTTACGCAAAGTCATACGCGTTATTTGCCATCGAATTATCCTATAAAAATTCCACCCAAATATCACACTTTCATTTGCTATTTACACTTGGATACACAAATCCTGACATTCATTTGCTATTTACACTTGGATGTACTAAAAAAACTGACAAATATTAATAAATCCGTATCACCTAATTGTTTTAGTGCCTCAGATTTAGATATCTTTAATGGCGAAACAGAAGTATTACGCGTAAAAGTTTTGTAGATTTTCCTTACACCCGATTATTTTGCGCCTAATAAAACGAGGGATGATTGTGTTTAAAAGTCCTTTTCGAAGACGCTGCTTAGTTTGTATCAATGACGTATTCGATTGTACAATATTCTTTATAGAATGTTGTTATTGAAAAAAGACAAATTTCGTAGTTACAAGTTACCAAGACCATGTAATCAGATTTTAATGGTGCTAATCCTTTGCAGAGACGTCGCTATGGCAGCCCATAGCGCTGCTGTGCGTGTACTACTGCCTGCTGCCCCTGTGGGTGTTCATAGTGTGGCGGAACAAATACACCAAGACCGTGCTCACGTCAGGCTGGACGCCTGTCATCTCCGCGCTCTTCATTAGTGGGTATGTTGCTTGCAGGCTAACCACCAGTCTGAATCGCCTCTGTGGTCCAGTGGTACAGAACTCGTCTCTTAACCCGGAGTTCGTGGGTTCGATTCCCGCGTTGGAAACATGTTATTTCCAAGTTTGGTTAGGACAATGAGAGTAAAAGGAAAAGGGAGTGCTCCTGTGTACTGCGCACACACTTGGGCACTATAAAATTACCCCTGCGTAACAGGCATATTTTCTATGAAACCGACCACCGTCACCAAACCGGTGTGGTAGTTATTATTATTAGTCTGAAACCTGGAATCATAGTCCGAAACCATTTTGAGACGTTAAACGGCGTGAAATGCTGCATCCGACTCCAAACAAACGTAAAATGGCTTTCTTTGAGTAGGAAAGAAGCATAATATTTGAATGTGCCATTAGAACAAGGCTAATGATTCTACTGGTATAAAGCAATAGTAACCACGTCTACTATTCAATTTAACAATAGCTTGACTAACATTCTTCTTCCACTCCAGCGTCGGCGGCATCGTGCTCGACAAGGCGGTCGACTCGTACCCCGGCTACGAGGTGTTCCAGCCCATCGTCAACGGCATCGGTGGTAACCTGGTGTGCGTGCAGTCATCCAGGATGGCAACGTACCTCCACCAGACCGCGATACCCGGGATTCTGCCGGAGAACACCAGGATCATTGAGTGGCCGTGGAAGACGCTGTTCTTTGGCAGTAAGTTGAGGGTCTTTATAACGCTCTTGATCCAGGCCTGAATATATAGGCCATGGTACAAGTACTCGTATATATGTTTTTACGAAAAGTAGCGTAGTTTGATACATGTGTGTGCGTATGTTTACTTGTGTTGATGTGTGGAATGTCATGATACCAGGGATTAATTTTGCCTCAACTTTTATCCATTTGATATTAACGAAACTTCTCTCTTGCAGCTTCAGCGGCTAAGGTGGCTCGTATGCTGCTGGTTCTGGCGATATTCGGCCAGATCATATTCATGTGCGTGGCCGATTACATCTACCAGGGGTTCTTGTCAATACAGTTCGCGTTCGGCATCACTTACATTTTGTGCTCGCTTATTCAAGTGAGTATTCCTGGATAATTTGTTTTTCAATTTCAACCTCCTCCTCCACCTTTAATTTTACTCTGTCAGGTAGGGCAATCCTTTTCTCACGTGTCTTATATGTATGTTTCTGACTATCTCTGAAATCGCTAAAATGATTTACATTATTGAGGTATCAGCAGATTTGTCTTAGTAAACCAATATTGGTCACGTTAAAAAAATGGCGGTTGCGGTAGGGATTTTATCCCTTCAACGCCGAGATAAACTTAAAAAAATTAACGACGTTTATTGTCATATTTCAGGTGATGGTATTGCTGTATTTGGCGTATATCCTCATCCACTTCATGTGGAAGAAGAAGAAGGATCCCGACAACGCCGCCATCCCCTACCTCACCGCTTTGGGAGATCTCCTGGGCTCCGTGTTCCTGGGTATGGCCTTCGTCATACTAGCGCTCTTCGATATGGAATACGGTAACAATGTTCCTGGATAAACGAGACAGAAAGTTTGGTGCGTTTTTCGCCTTTCGATTCTAACAAGATGCTGAGGCCGGAGTCGAATCGCATTCGCTATTTTGACAGCTAAGTTAGACGTCAGATAAGTGACATAGCGCTTGCGATGTGTCAAAAACGTTTGACAGCTAACTTGGCTATCGTCTCGCGGATGCGTTCGACTTTGAAGCGTTCTGTAATTTATTTGTAATATAATTAATTTTAAAGTTACCAGTACAGTATTGAGTCAAAACGGCTTATACGTGCCAACTTTTGTCGTGGCGGTCTCGAGTCGATGAGCGTCGGCCCCAAAGACGGCCCCAACTGTGATATGCTCGCGAAGTGATCCTCTGCCAATTACTATCGTATGACGGACAATAATGGCCCGAGACTAACATGACTAAATATAATCGATGTAAATGTTAATCCGATATTTTTATATTTTATTTTTCGACGACACATCGTGTGAGACATTCCATTCGCCTTGTTAGGGCTTAGACTATAGATAAGTGTTGCACTGTCGAGGAATCTAACGATAAGCAGATCGATTGTCACTATTTAATTTAAACAGTACTCTAAGGTTCTTTTCACATTGTTACGAGAAGAAGATGGTATCAAAAATAGAAGGCAATTGTTTCGCATCTATCACCGCCATTTTGTAAAGCATCATTTTACACAACAAAATGGCGTCGGTAGTCGTGTTTTTTTCTATACGGAAAAAGATCCTTACAGGCCTGTAGATAAGACACGTCTTGAATTAAGTCATGTGAATATACAGCCTGCTTAAAAATTATCATCTACTTCACAAGGATAATATATAAAATGTCATCAATTTTTGGGACTATTCTTGTGATCTAGATTCTAGACTATTCTTTGATAGAACTTGAAATCATGTAGTATCACTTAAAATGATGTAGCACTTCAGTAATTTGCATTTGAATAGACAATTTTAATTTATAACTTAGTTACAGAATGAAGTAACTATTAGATTAGATTGAGTACAATAAAGCAATTTTTAGTTTTAAGATAAAATATAACTTATTAAAAATATATAGGAATGAGCTAAGAGTGAATGTATTCACGAAAGTACATTATATAGAATTGCATGTAGTTTTTGTACGTTGCATACTTTTTGGTAATGTCATGTATTTTTACTTTTTACGAAAGAAGTAGAATAGCATTTTAAAAAGGGTTATTGTAAGATATTTTATTGCCTTGTAAATAGTAGCTTGTATTTTAAATTGAATGTTTTTTTCTGCTCGTTCTAATTTTCGATCATTCCTGCTTTTAAAAAGGTTTTATTTATTATTTTAATAAACACTTTTAAAATAAAAAAAAAAAAACAAATCTTCCAATCTTGACTGACATTTGATTTTTTAATCTAAATGAAGACTAATTCACAACGAATTTAATTGTGCTTGATCTGTCTTTTCTTACAATAAGCACGCAAAAATTCCCCAATTGTATATCAAAACATTGAGTGACGCCTTATATAATATAATATCCTATATGTAATGTACTTTCGTCATTAACTAAATCATTTGGACCCATTATGTAATCTACCTCCGACAAAATAAACTCCTATAGCTCGATCGCTGAACGCGTAGAAATTCAGCCTATCGCTATTCGTCCCTTTCGCACGCTAATAAAATGTATAGAAAATACACGAGATGGCAATATTTTGCTCGAAAATAATAAGCGATTGGTCGCAGACGAATTTCTACGCGGTACACGACCGGGATGAAAAAATTGACAAACCTGAAATGAATTTAAATCATGATACAAAAAAAAATACAATTATAAATATTTTATTTTAAAATTACAGTCCAAACATTGTGAACACCAAATGATTTTTCTATTTTTACAAGAAATGTACATTTGTGTGTAGATTAGGGTTGTTACCAAATTGTCACAAACGAACTGTATAGTTGTAAGTGATATTTTTGAATGAATGATGTGATAAACGAGATTCTATGTATATAGGCGATTGTTATGTAGTATGTAGGCGAATTCCTAACATTCAATTCCTTACTTAATGTTAGATTAGTATAAGCAATTAGATATAGACGTCGTGGATTTCACTTGGTACTTACTGATATTATAATGTAATAGTTGATTATAAAAAATACTGATATTTATACAACGATTTTATTTTTCACGAGACAAACAGTCGCAATGATTTTAAAATATTAGAACCGGTTTCACCACTTCTTAGTTTGTACCATATAGGCTACCGCAACGTATATTGAGTATAGAGAATCTGGCAAATAGGTTGCGGATAGCCTATCAGACACTCATCAGGCCCTTCATATTCAAGTTTATTATTGAAGTAATAATATTTGCATTTTGGAAATACTTAAAAAAACGAATAACTTTGGTCGCCCAACAGTATTTTGTCTCAATAAGACGAGTTTCCAGATCTTTTTATGATTATAATAATCGACACTTAAATTCGCGGTTGTCTATAAAAGAGGATGTTGTTGTAATAACGCACATAGCGACATGTCAATACTAGCTGTCCCACACACTAATAAAAATATTCACACAGCAATATATAATAAAATAAAAATATAATAGCTTTACAATATTGTCTGCCTGTAAAGCGCTAGGAACGACCAGTACCGAGGAAAGAACTATTCCTAAAGGTGACAGTCCTCAAATATTTCGTCAAGCAAAATGCGTAATTTCTCGATTGTGTCAACGGACGAAACGACGAGGTCACTGAACGCGTAGAAATTAAAATCTATTTCTTTAGTATCTCTGCTCACGTACAGATTCAATTTAGAAATCATAATATATCTAATTTATATTAAAAATTGACAATGGACAAATACCAGAATATAACGATAGGCCAACAGCTGAATTTCTTCGAATTCTGTGACCGGACTGTTACAGTCTACAGTAGCCTCGTGAACATAGCGAACTGCGTCTGTGTGGGTATTTGTATTAGTGTGTGTACACGCGGCCACAGCCGTGCCGTGGCTATGAGTTGTTATACCCAAGTTTAATAAATTTCTGTGAAAATGTACACGTTATCTTTTTTTTATAAATCCTATAAAAATAGAATTTTATGTATTTCATTAAATTTATTTTAGCTGGTCATCTTTTCCACATTCACTTACTATGATGCTTTGAACCTCTTTTAAAACGCAAGGCTCACTTAAGGTGTTGCGTCTAAACTATTTGCAGCAAATAAAAAGCTAAATTAGTTTCGAATTTCGCCCCAGTAGCGCTTTAGGTTAGGCTTACGAAGCAAGATTAGGTAGAGGTGACTGTGGCGCGGAGAAAAGGGGCGCTGTAGGTAGAACGCAAGATTTTTCATATCGGGCGCTGAATACATCTGGCCCTGGTAATTGTATTTGATTCCTGCACATATTATATTACTGTTACTCGCTCATACTTCAGTCATGTTGTCGTTAAATACTAAGTACCATCAATAAAAATATATAGCATTGTTCAGTTTACTAAATCCCTGATGGCCTAATTTTACATCCAAGGTTGCTCAGAAACTACAAATTCAGAAGGAATTTGGAAGGCATCAAGTCAAACTTTTGCTATAATCCTGAATTTAATCTAGTGTTTACTTCCTGTATACGCTTATATAACGGCCCCAATATATGCCACTTTCTGGCTACAAAATGAACAGCAATCCCAATAATTCAAAACATCAAGGGATTAAAGGTCCTATTGCGAATAGTTCTGTGGAAGAAACTGCGTTTGCACCCGGGAATATCTTACTAGGTCTGTTTTTGAGAGCCATAAATACAGCTCTGGTGGAAATGCAGCTTTAGCGGAGGAGATGAATATACGGGGTACTTAAAACCCATTAACTTAGGTATGGTAGAAACGCAACCCAAGCGTAATAAATAAGGTTAATTCCCTATCAGATCTGTACCGGCTGGCCGAGTGCTGACGGGCGGTGCCGATGGGCCGTGCTGACAGGCCAGCCGGGCCGGTCGTGCCGGGAGCCGGTCGGGCGTCCGCCGTCCGGCGTCGATACAGCACCTGTGCGGATCGTTACCGCTGGCGCGCGTGCGTCGCGGCGCCGCCCGACCGCCGCCAGTCGCTCGCCAGCGGCCGACGTTAGCGGCAGTCCGCCCCGCACCCCAGCGCGCATGCGGGTATCGATCCGTCGCACGAAATGGTCCCAGTATCTAGGTTAACCCGCTAAAATTAAAGGTGCGTTCCGTAGTCAAGGTTGCCGCCGGCGCGGATCCAAAATAGCGATCGTGCATGGAAAAATGAATATAATCTGCGCGTAGCGGTAGGTTATAGAGGCGTTTATCGCGTGCCGGCCGATGGCGGTCGGGAATTATGTAAGAATCGTGTATTGTTCCGAGCGGGATTGATTCCTGTGTTCCGTCGATACTGGCCGCATCCCGCGTGTGTGGGACTGTGCCCGGATCCTGGTCGGTAAGCCCTCTTCACCATATACCAGTGTTTCCCTGACCGATGCTCGATTTCAGCATTCAGTACTCCGATTCATGAGACATTCCTCTTACCGGTTGAGCCAAAATTAACTAATCAGCTCGTGGTATTTAAAAAATCGAACGAGTTACGTAATACGTGTTAATCGATGTTGAAATCAATCACTATTTACAAATTATTACTAATGAAAAGTAGATAAAAAGTTTTCCGAAAAGGTTTCGGAAAAGTCGCGCGAGATGGCGCTGTCGCGAGCTATTGACTTTCCCGACCGAACGTAAAACATTACGTTAAGGTTACTACAAGTGCCGAATCATTAGATATTTATACGCAAGTTCTTGAAATTGACACGAGAAAAATATGTACTTTGTAGTTGCAGCTAGCCAAATAATATAACAAATTGTCTGATTAATAAGCTCATGTTCAGAGGATAGATCTTCTATATTGTACAATCAGAGAAGTTGAAACAGATACAGATCGTGGGCCTAAGTAATTTGGTCAGCTATGTCAAAATCATCATCATCACCGACAGGTCAAGGGTTACATGGAATTGACATATATACCGACCAAATGACGTAGGTCCGTTAACTGGCTCTCTTTCAATTTCCCCCATTAATCAATATATATTGTCGACATGTTATGTAAAATATTCGCTTATCGTGTGGTTATTTTTGTGATGAAAACTATAGATCACATGCCTTATTTCTGCCAAGTACTTCCTTACCAGATTTCATCAAAATCTGTTGAGCACTTAAAGCTCAAACACACATCCTGACAAATTAAAAATTTTTACTAAATAATTTAATTGCTTAACAGTATTGACCTACTAATAGTGACTGTAACAACGAGAATATAGAATGTAGATCAAAGTTATACATACCCTTTTACAAGTCCTACATTCTTCACGACCGAATCTATATAGCGGAAAACTTTGTATCCCTTTTTACGAAAGAGGCGTAGATGTAAAAGCATGAAATTTCTCCGCGTTATAGTTGATATGGAGGAGGAGCGTGGAATACCAATATTATTTAATAATATGCTCCAATCTCGCATATTTTTGATACGCGAAAAAAACGCTACGCACACTACAATATTTTGACATAACACGATAATCATACACGAAATACTCTTTTGTTTATGGTTGAAGTCTGCGATTTTTTAATATAGTGGCCTGGTAACGAACCTTTAATACATCAAATTGAAATCTGTGATTAAATTGAGAAACATTTATGGTCAAATTTCGGCCACAGGGCGACCTCTAGTTACTTTTGATACTTGAAATATTCCAGAATGAAAACTAAATCAGTTCTAGTTTTATTTTTTCATTTATGATTTCATTTATTAACAAATCCAAGTTATATACAAACTGTTGGGAACCCGACAGGACAATGGATGTAGGGTTCGGTACAGTTTGTATAAAACATGGATTTGTTTCATATGTTTGTTGTGAATCAAAACCATTCTCAGATCCCCTAAAGCTCACAAAAATAACATTAAAATTTGTCCTGTCGTTCGGGAAGAGTTCAGTGACAAACATACTCACACTAGAATTATATAAAGCATTAAGATACGGTTTCTAAGTATTTCCTTTAAAATTATTCATTACTACAATAATAAGCTGTAATATCTTCCTTGCAAATAAGTTAAATAATAAATTAAAATCTTGTCTTTCTTTCAATTATTCAAACCCTAATCGTCAAACCAAGTGCAGCTAATGATTTAGTTCTAGTTAATTATATTATTTAATTGTAGTTCTCAATGAAGATAGAACGGGTTAACTGCCAAATGGCTAGAATACTTTCTTCGTTACTAATAAGCCCAGCTTGTGTGTAGTTGTTTTATACTTTTTGATATTACAGTCATGACTTTTTTGCGACATTGCTATAATGCATATGAACTCGCAGGAGACCTTTATAGGACGATAGAAAAGCATAAAACAATAAGATTTTGTTCTATGATTTCACTTGTAAGCTGTCCAACTGGGTGCTGGTGAGAAATTTAAAGTTTAGGTAGACAGAAAGTACATTTTAGACATGTTTTAGACTTTTTTTGTACTGAGAATCGGGAATTTTAGTGCCTCAAGTGACCGCTAGAGGCGCTTTAAATTTTTGCCATACTAAAAACTTACGTAGTCGCTATCGAGTATCGACAAATCCTCTTGCTTCAAACTCATGGTAGACCTAGTGTTGGAGTTTCCCATTATAACAAATATCTTAATCGGAATTGTGCACATAGTTCCATTCGCAAAATTCCCAAAAGTTCAGGACCAATAAATATATAAACCGACAATTATTGTTCTTACAGCAACGAATAATGGTGAGAATTGAAAGAGAGCCATTTGATGGACCTACGTCATTTGGTCGGAATATGTCAATTCTACGTAAGTCGCGATCTGTCGGCTGAGTTTAACATAACCCAACCAAATTACTTAGATACATAATATGTATCTGTTTCAACTTCTCCGATTGTACAACTGTCGTGCACAATCAGAGAAGTTGAAATAGATACAGATCGTGGATCTAAATAATTTGATCGGGTTATGTCAAACTCAGCTGACAGTTCACGGCTTACATGGAATTGATATATTCCGACCAAATGACATAGGTCCGTCAACTGGCTCTCTTTTAATTTCCCCCATTATACATCAGATAAGAGCCAACGGTTATTTTAGTTTTATGCGAAAAATGAATGCAATGTGGTAGTATTTTATAATTAAAAAAATAAATAAACCGACCAGCAAGCCATCTTCGAAAATGTAGGCAACGCAACGTATCTGCAACTTTGAAGGGTCCATGGGTTACTTACCATTAGGTTACACTCATTTACTCCCCTATTTTGTAATTAACTCTAGTTTACTAAAGCTTTAACGGAGCAAAGGGCGTAAGAAAAACACCCACTAATTCCCAGATCAAGAATTCATACTTTAAAAGTATGCAGAATGCATTCTTTCCTTATTTGAAATAAAAATCGATACAAAATCCAAAATCTATAAACGAGGATTTCCCGTTTTCCAACTGTAATTCGTAATTTTAACACGTCACTTTTAACATTATCGTAAATGAAACAAAAGGGAAAGATTTTTTCACAGTTTAAGGGGCGGTCGGGAAACTCCGCAATAAAATCCCAGAACCTTTTCCGAATTTTCACCCGTTCTTCGTGAAGTTTTCCTGCAAAGAGTTTTCATGCAGGCTGTATACTGGCAATTTTAGCTTTTCTTTTAATGTTCATGGCAAAAAGTGAAAAAAACTGGTAGTATATTATTCAAATATGTTTTATAAAATTTTATTCAAATATATTTTCAGTATTAAAAAGCTTGAAGCAAATAATATGTATTTTCGGCGCGTATGAGCTATTAATTTTAATGAAAGAAACGCGTCCATAAAAAGAAATTAAGTGCCTACTTATTATGTGAATCCTAATTTCTTCTCCTGAATGTTTACATAACTCGTCTACACAGAATAAATGATCTGTTGGCAGGGACTAGGGACATATGAAAATCCATATCGATCTCTATAAAGTTTATTGCGATCTCCCCTCTCTTTCCCTCCATCCTTCGTCTCTTTCGCTTCCAGGTCAGCTGACCTCGTGACCTCGCTAAATGTCAGAGGTCGAGGCGAGAAAAAATTGGGATAAATTTTATTCTCATTATGTCTTTGGCGTTTTTAATTAAGCAGTGTTTTATCTGGTCAGCTCGGGGTGGGTTTTAAATAGAATTTGTGGAAACTTGGTGTTTTTATACCGGATATTGAAATCGCTTATATCAATCAATGTTTCTTTATTATCTTTTTTTATTTCAAGTTTGAATGTTTAAGTTTGTCTAATAATCGTTTCAAACCTTAATTACTATTTTTCTCGTGGTTATCGATCACTTATTCGTTAATCTTTTGTTAATACAAATCAGATATATCATCGAAGAAATTAATTTATAGCCAGTTAACGCTACGTCATTTGTCGGAATACGGCAAGCGCCCTACTGATATAATCTTGCCCGTATGAGTAACAAAAAAAAAATTTGAAAGACAATCTAAATACTTCATAAAAACATTTACTAACTTATGTTATCGCCTAAGCACTAAGCAGCACGAAATAACTTAAGATTGCAAATTGTTGCTGCACGTGCGAATTCGCGTAAGAGCAATTGTTAAATACCGCGTATTTGCTTTTTGATGATTTTACAGGAGCAAGAAAAAACGTAATATTTCGGGTGTTTGAATTCCGATTCGATAGCACAATCGACGTTTCTAATTAGACAATTCAAATTAGGTGAGGTCTAATATTAGTCAATAGGCTTTTAGAGTCGGCTGGCACGATATTTGAATTTTGCGCGTTTTGCTGTTACGCGGTATTTGCAAACTGCTATTACGCGGTTTCGTACGCGCGGCCCCAGATTATATTCTCTTTGCGCGCAGCAACGAAATGCTTTTTCACAACGACCCATTCTGCTATTTGGGACAACTCAGGTGCAGAAAAATCAATAAATTTAACCACGCTCGATACTGACTTATGTAACGTGCAGTTTCCAAGTATTCTTGGTAATTTAGAAATTGAACGAATTAATAAAATTGTTTGTTCTCATGATAGTTTTTATTCCTCCGTGTTATTATTCATTATCTTCCATACTTGATTTTGTAAATAGACGTTCTTCGTTATCGATTCACGCCCTAACGCAGTAACCAATCGACTTTATTTTTAGCATAGTCTTAGGCCGTGTTTCACCACATCCTCAAAGTGTCGAATAGGCTATACACATCTTATTTGACAGATTCTACATACTTCATCTGTTAGATATGTTGTAGATGTGAACACTTATCAGGAAGTGGTGTAACAGGACCTTAGTTTTTTACTTGTTAGGATTCTACCAAACCAAAGATTCTAATAGTCGCCATGCTAAAAACTTTCGATGAGGGAAGAAATCGAGATAAGAAAGATCTTTCTTTTTTCGGTCGCTATAATATTAACGATAAAACACTGATCTTAAATAAAGAAACTGTCATATTTCTATACTTTTATATGTCTACTGACGCTATGCTAGCCCTGCAGATATTCAGTAGACCGGAGAAATGTACTGTTACATTGTTGCATGTTGCCAAAATATTTTTTAACTGATGGAAAGCAACTATTTATTATTATTATTAACAGTTGGCAAGCAGCAACAATTAATTGGTAACGTAACATTCAGTAGGTCATATTATATTATACATCAAGGACTACCCTTCAAGGTTTTCTCGTGTAAGAAACTTGCCCTTTGATTAGGAAAAGGGTAAGTTTACACCAAAAGTAAGCGTGACACGGTAACGTGTGATAGCGTTACAAAATAAAACGTTATTTCATCACGCTATTATTATAATTTTCAAAACATAAATTCGGCTGTAATATACCTGTCTAGATAACTTTAGAAAGCTTAAACTTACATATTTCTGAAGTCACCATTTTAAGGTTCCGTACCAAAAGTGTAAAAGCAGGACCCTATCAGTATTACTAAGATTCGAAGCCTGTCCTTCCGTCTGTCTGCCTGTTTGTCCGTATTTCTGTCGCGAGTCCAACTTGGCCGGTTTTTACTATCTTAATCCTCCTCGCTCCTCCAAAACGACTGGACCGATTTTTATGAAAATTTTCAGTGTTTTTTTAGATAATTCGAGGAAGGTTTAGATTCACCAACCAAGACCGGCATGACAACGTCTGTCGTTATTCACTAAATAGAATTCATTTAACGTTTTATAGGTATCTAAAATTATACATCAAGTACTATCTACTTAGCCCTGCTAAGAATATGTAACAAAAAAAATATATTCGCCGTCCAATACCGAATATCGGAAAAAATTTGAAAGCATTTCCAACGGTAAATTCTGCCTCGGAGTCTACAAACCTTATCTAAAGGCTAGTGCCATTTTAGAAATCAGCTCGTACAAGTGTTTTATACGGTCTATATCGGTGGCCAGTGTAGCTTGAGCTCGACTTGTTTACCCCCTACGTCTGGTGTTTTACTGTTTACCTCGTTAGGGTTGTCACGAGCTAGTAACATTGGCTAGTTCTATGCAGAAAGTCGATTTGTAATATACTAAGCTACGATAGTCTGTTTATTACAGTCAAAAGTAACAACTAACAATATGCATAACGTAAATTTTAAGCCTGTAACCAATAAAATAAATACTCTATTGGTTCCTAAGTTTTATGCTATCTGCTTACCTATGTCAAATAGCACGAATCAGCAGCCGGCAATGTATGAAATCCTATATTTACAAAGGTAATCGATATCAGCTAAGTTAAACATTAAGACTTCAAAAAAGGGAGGTTTTCAATTCGTGACATACGTAGGGCCTTCCTTTGTCGTGAAACATTTTTGGGGATTTTTGACTACCTATCCCGCCTTCTGTATTTGGAATTTAGTAAGAGGATATGGGAATTACAAATTTTAACGATCAGGGTTTTTACTGAGAAAAAAAAACACGCGATATTTGCTACCCCCTAATAATAAGATTAAGCATGATCCCCCTCCTAAAATAATAAACATTTAGTATATTATTTGAACATTACTATACGTGCATTACGTTCTAGATTAAAAAAAAAACAAAAAACGTAATTATTAGATGCCTAGGTATTTTTTTAAAATAAAATTAGGGAGCGAGCGAGCAGGTCGGTTGTGGGTCACCTGATAGTAAGCGACTGCCGTCGCCCATAAACACGTGTAATAACAGAAGCGTCGCAAGTGCGTTGCGGGTCTTTTTAATGCAGGAACAGGCTACGAGAATATGGATAGGGAATGAGGAATTGTGCAGTTTGGCCTCCAGTAAACTCACCGGACGAAACACAGCGCAATGCTGTTTCACGCCAGTTTTCTGTGGGGTCGTGGTATCTTTCAGGTCGAGCCGACCCATTCATGCCAAGTATGCCCATCTCACAACCCATATCTAGAACTTCCTAGTTCTCATTCTCATACCTGTAAGTCTATATCAACGTCTAAACAAATGAGCTGCATTTCAAAAGTGAATGTATGTATGTGTGTATCTCCGGAAGTACTGTTCAACTAAGAAAATACTCCCAAGTTTCGTCAAAATCGAATGAGTAGTTTTTGAGAAAGGTAGAAAGTTATTTAAGTACAAATTTATCAATAACAAGTATCTTTTTATTAAAAAAGGTTATTTCCTAAGAATCGAACATCAGTTTTCGTTAATAGTACAGAGTAAAAAATTATAATCAATTTTACCGAAAATATTGCTACCACGTTGAAGTTTAATGTAAAATCATATTTTATTTTTGCTCAACAAAAGCTAAGTTTAGTTTATTTCAAATATTACCGGGGCATTTTATACCATGCTAAGCCATTCTATAGATTACCAAGGCAAAGGTATGTAATGTTAGGATGATATTTATTATATTTATTCATACACTACCTGAAAGCACCCGGCATTCTATATATTACCTAGTCATTACCTAAATGTGTGTCGACTGGTTGATCTACTGGTTGGTCAACTGGTTGGTCGACTGGTTGGTCAACTGGTTGGTCGACTGGTTGGTCGAATGGTTGGTCGACTGGTTGGTCGACTGGTTGGTCGACTGGTTAGTCGACTGGTTGGTCGACTGGTTGGTCGACTAGTTGGTCGACTGGTTGGTCGACTGGTTGGTCGACTGGTTGGTCAACTAGTTGGTCAACTGGTTAGTCGACTGGTTGGTCAACTGAATGGTCGACTGGTTGGTCAACTGGCTGGTCGACTGGTTGGTCGACTGGTTGGTCGACTTGTTGGTCGACTGGTTGGTCAACTGGTTGGTCAACTGGTTGGTCGACTGGTTGGTCAACTAGTTGGTCAACTAGTTGGTCGACTGGTCGACTAATTGGTCGACTGGTTGGTCGACTGGTTGGTCGACTAGTTGGTCAACTGGTTGGTCGACTGATTGATCGACTGGTTGGTCGACTGATTGGTCGACTGGTTGGTCAATTAGTTGGTCAACTGGTTGGTCAACTAGTTGGTCGACTGATTGGTCAACTGGTTGGTCGACTGGTTGGTCAACTGAATGGTCGACTGGTTGGTCAACTGGTTGGTCCACTGGTTGGTCGACTAGTTGATTGACTGGTTGGTCGACTAGTTGATTGACTGGTTGGTCGACTAGATGGTCGACTGGTTGGTCAACTGAATGGTCGACTGGTTGGTCAACTGATTGGTCAACTAGTTGGTCAACTGGTTGGTCAACTGGTTGGTCGACTGGTTGGTCAACTGAAAGGTCGACTGGTTGGTCAACTGGTTGGTCGACTAGTTGGTCCACTGGTTGGTAAACTAGTTGGTCGACTAGTTGATCGACTGGTTGGTCGACTGGTTGGTCGACTGGTTGGTCGACTAGTTGGTCGACTGGTTGGTCGACTGGTTGGTCGACTGGTTGGTCG
>JAOTAV010009422.1:0-27900 GCA_026546445.1 Cyclargus thomasi | reverse complement strand
CCCCATACAAAGCGGAGACAGCACAAAGTTGCAATGACCGAAAGTCAAAGAACTTAAGGGGAAGCACCACGGGATTATACGGGATTATGTGAGTTTCTGTAGTTTTCGCTACTACAGGAGCTCACAAATATAATGTAGTATCTATATTTAAAAAATGAAACGATTTGTTGCTTATTATCAAGTATAAATCGGAATTCTCCGATAGTCAATTTTGCTTACCTATATCGCCCTCTTAATGTTTTTCTATTTTCATGAAGGCAACATCGGACAAGACTATTTGTCTGTCATCAGCTGTGGTGCTGTACATGTATCTCTAAAGGAAGCAACTGAAAGTACCTACTTCAAATATATAATCATACTGTGCCAGGTGCCACCTTCAGTGATGCTGATCTATTTTCACTCAGCCGCTGATATCAAGATGGAGGTCAGGAAGATGATCATGAACAAATCGTAAATCATCTATAAACCTTTATATATTTTTATTACTTACCAATGAGAACTCCCCAGCATTAACATTTCTGAAAACATTATAATGTTTCAGAAAAATTAGTTTGCCTTCTTAGTTTAAGCATAGAGAAATTATACCTTCATAGACAAATGCAGAGCATAGACAAATTATTTTATAATATTATATAATATTATAAAATAATTTGTCTATGGTATAAGTACAGTTTGTACTAATAAGTATTCTGTGATTCAAACTGTTTCAGGATAATAAACACACTACTTTATGAAGCAAATCGAATTTGTATATAGCATCCATATATATATAGTATTTTCACAAAGTTTTTTGTATAAAAATTCCATAAGAGGACTGCTGGTTATCAAGTACTCCAAGTTATTTTTACTAGATACATGACAACAGACGGTGGACATGAGACTCTCATTGATTAGCAATACAGCCGCGCCCTGTGACGCGTGTGGTGTGGTGGTATGGTAGTGGGGAGACACCACCACGCCTGTCGCTACCGTGGGGAGAAGATAATTAAAGATGAAATGTTTTTACGTACATTTACAGGCTCAATTACGAAATACTAGAATACAAAAGATGCGTGTCAAACAAAATTTATTGAATGCAAATTATTATTATAGGGCTAGAAGATATACAGAATGACATCCAGATCTCTGAATTCTGTTAAATAATTATAAAATAATTGGTCTATGGTAATAAGTAAGACATTAGCGATGTAAATTTTCTACCGTCGTTCCGTCGGCGGGATTCGAACCTGCGACCCCCGGCGTCAGCTGCCAAAGCGCTCAACCATTGCGCCACAGAAGTCGTAAATGCTTTAACTGTGTTACACTCACAGCCGCACACAGAGGGCCATTCATTTTATATCATCATAAGTTTTTTTCCATGAAACTCTTCATTGAATTGAAATTAATAATCATTAAAAAATATGTTAATTGAATATTGAGTGCAGTAGAGTACTGAACTCTGACGTAGAGTAATCGATGAACCTATAACACAAAAAAGTTTTTGGCCTTACATATTTCCCTAAAAACATATTACAGATAGCTGGTGCCCGCAACTTGGTTGCGCAAAAATTTGGGAACCGTACATTTTTCCGGGATAAAAAGTATCCTATATGTTGTTCAGACCTAAAAGCTATTAAACAAAAAAAGATTTATTCAAATCCGTTCCTGAGATTAGCGCGTACAAACAGGCAAACAGATAAACAGACAACTTTTTTGTCGATATGTGTTCTATTACTGTCCTTTAGAATCCCAACATTGATTATTAAAAAAAAAAATACAGACAATTTTACTGTTTAATTATATGTATAGATATCTATAATCTGTACTTCTATACCCCGTCCCTTTTAGTCCATGTCTATAAATAAGATGATCAGCTCATAACTCCCTGGTAACCGACGCGGGCCTTGGTGAATATTTTTATTACAGCATATTCGCAAACTTTATAAAAATGTATTTATATTGGCCGGATAAGAAGGTTAAGAATGTGTACGTAATATGTATGATACATGTCTGCCGACACACACACATGCCACCTTGTTGATACTAACATAATATATTTAGTAATCTGTGTTAATATTGTAAAATGAAAGAATAAACCCCACAGGGTATAAATTGCAGCGGGAATGAGCACATAAGACCTTTATTATTTTTATTAATTAGCGTATAGAGGCTCATTTTTTGTAGATCGATTATTGCCGTGGGTGAGCCATGCTTCGGCACGAACGGGCCGGCTCGACCGTAGTGATACCACGGCCTCACAAAAAAACTGGCGTGAAACGGCGTTGTGCTTTGTTTTGTCAGTGAGGAGTTTACCGGTGGCCCAACTTCCCAAATCCCCCTATTCCCATTTGATATTCCCCCATAAAAAAAGCCGGCAACAAACTTGCGACTACGATGTCATTAGTGTCCATGGGCGATGGCAGTTGCTTTCTATCAGGTAACCCGTCCGCTCGCTTGCTCCCTAAATATAAAAAATCGCGTTTGCTTGCCGCGTGGGTCGGAAAGCCATCGAAACTGACACAGCTGATATTGAACAATTTTCATTTGTGACTTTATACAACTTAACTTTCCATTACGGTTTCTCTAATTTTAAGGCTTGACTGTGGTGTTCGGCAGCGTGGAATGAGTGTAGCGATCTATTGCCACAATGTAGCTCAATAATGCTATAGATATTTTTAAAATCAAAATTACCCAATATATTTACATCTCAGTTAACTCCTACAGTCTTTAGTGTGCTAGGTCCGAGTCAGTCTACCCCTAAAAACGGTTTCCAAATATTGCTCCTAGAGCTCTTCTTTCAACGACAAATTCAAATTTTCGAATTCATTCGAATGTTGCGGTCCTTTTTTAAGAAACAGAAAATCACACTGTCTGAAGATTTGAATACGCCGTTTGAGAGTTATGTCTTGTTTACGCGTATTAAGTAGATAAGTAGGCAACTAAATTTTAATTTAACTTTAAGTTATTTACTGCATGTAAACGTAAAATTTAGTAGCAAGTGACGAGTTGAGTCACTTGAAATTTAGTTCAAATTACCTACTTATCTACTTAATAGGTTTAAACAAGACATTAAATCTGAACCTATTGAAAGTACATTGTAATGTGCAAAGTGCGAACTTAAGGTGTAAGTCGCGGACTTTTTGTATGGGCTGTCAGCCGCGTCTGACGTCAGTTGTTTTTGTATGGGCTGTCAGTCGCGTCCGATCAGTTTGTTTTCAGCTTAAAGCCCCATCTTCCACTCAAATTCCAGACCATTCTACTTTTAGCTCATAATTTCTATAAACCATTTCCCACCCTGTGAATAAGTTGAGATTTAAGTTATTCTATGCAATTCATTACACATTCAGTCGTCACCTACTGGCACCCAAGGGACGGAAAAAGGAGAAGGGGCCGCGAACAAACCACATGGGTGGACGACCTTGCTCTAAGCTGGACACCTCTGGAGAAGAGTAGCAACGGACAAAACAGAATGGAAAGGAGGCCTATACTCGTACCAAAAGGCTCTCTGAATTTCGACTGAAACTATAGCTCGAAGCCAGAAAAGGCTATTAACTTTAAGATTAAGCAATTTCATAATTTTGGATTGATGATATGATCAGATAACATCGACAACAGGTGTTAAACACAGTTCTGCCGTGACAAGCTACAACGCCGCTATGTACAAAAAGTACTTTTTGATTAATGAGCAAAAACCGCAGAAGTTTTTCTATGGGCTTGGTACTTTATAACAGCAATATTAATTTTAATAACTCGATGACTATAAAAGCTACAGATATTTTGGTAATACACGTCGATAGAGCTTTTTCTTCTGATTATGATGACATCAAAATGTCAAAAACGACTAGATGTTGGTTAACGGCATTTAAGCTTGAGGACGGCAGAGTTGTGTGGTAATGAGTGAGTGGCGTGTCGGTATCACTGAGCGGTTTGTCAGATTATTAATCATTTAAGAAACGACTTAAATAATGGCTTTAAGTTTGTTAACGATATTTTCAACAGCTTATTAACGGTAACGTGTATTTTTATTTCATGTTCAGTTTATGTCTTTATTTCATGTATCATAATAATCTGTATTTTAAAGTATAATGTTGCTCGGTAAAACCGGCACGAGTCGTTGAGTTTGTTACATTTTTGGCGACAGAGCCCCGAATATGTTTTGTATTATTGAAATAAAACTAAGAACTTGTATGCTATAAATAGCAAGCAAGTAAAGCTATAAAATATAATGTGCTACAAATATACGAATATATCCTAACAAATCTGCTAATACCCTGTTACATTACGTAGCATTTTTAAAAACATTTAACGGTTTATAGTTACGTTGATGTCATTACTTTTCAAGTGGTGTTACCAACGTATCATAAAATAATATAATAATAATATCTATGGACGCTTTACACCACGTCAGTCTGGTACCTGTAACACAAGCCCCGAAGGGACTTTTGTTACAGGTATCAGACAACGGAAATATATTTAATACTTTTATACTATACACATACTTAAGATTTTTTTATATAAGATACACTTATTTAATACACATCTAAGACCCAGGAACATTGAAAAACTTTTGCTCCGTCGGCGGGATCCGAACCCGCGACCCCCGGCTTAAGCTATCAACGCGCCTACCAACTGAGCCACAGAGGTCGTCAAAAATAAAAATACCATTGTAACCAATATTCCTACTTTAGGTTTCGTGACACCTTCTATAATTTGACTAATTCAATTACACGCATAGCTGCAAGCGTTTCCAGAAAGTCGTTACGATGCAACAGCCAACAGGTACGCTTGTTGCGTACTGACACAACGAGTGAAGTGGGCACTGAAATAGCGGTCGTGAATCATGTTCACGTGCCACACCTAGCTTACCCAGTTACTACCCAGGTATACCCGTAAATGGTCAAATTATACGTATGATTTGATTGGGGACTTCAATGTTTAAAGAAGTTGTAGAATTACTGCCGTATACAGAATTTGATGATGAGTGTGACGAATAATCTAATATATAAAATTCTCGTGTCACAATGTTTGTCTTCGTACTCCTCCGAAACGGCTTTACCGATTATGACCGAATTTTGCATGCATATTCAGTAGATCTGAGAATCGGCTAACATCTATTTTTCATTCCCCTAAATGTTAGGGGAAATTATTTATACGGCAACACAACGTTTGCCGGGTCAGCTAGTATAGTATAATAATATCCCGCATCGGTTTCGGTGATTGTGGCCAGTTTCATAGAAACTAGGCCTGCTATGCTGGAGACATTTTATAGTGCCCGAGTGAGTGCGTGATACACAAGGGCACTCTCTCTTTCTTTACTCTCATAATCCAGTGGGACGAATGGCCGACACGATTGGCGAGAGATCAGACGCTGAACCGACTTTTTACACGCCACATGAGACGTATGGATCATCTAACTTGTCAGACAATCAGGTTATCAGCCAGCACTGTCCTAACCAAACTTGAAAATAACATGTTCAACCATAATCGGTATGAATACGTGCAAGCACCCAAACAGTCATATTTATGTGTTTGTCCAGGGGTTGATCAAAGGCTTAATAATAAAGATTCACAGTTGCCGTTTAAAAAGTGGCTCCGGTTAAACCGTGCTTAAGCGCTATTTAGCTCTCAGTCAGTCTGAGAGGGCGATTTTTACTTTTGTATGATTGCGAGCTTTAACTCATTAAGTTAAGTTATATTTTTCAATACACTTGATTTTGATTTGAGTTGTTTTGTGTCAGATAGTCTTAGTGCCATTATTTTTTAGATTTTGAAAGGATTTGTGCATCTTATTAATATTTGATCAAGAATCAAAGGCGATAATCGGCGATCGGAGGTGAGTATCACACACAATCGTGCTCGCGTGTCATCGTTTGCAATGACTGGTTATGAAGAGGAGCCATTATATCATTCATCAAAAATCAATACTTTCTGGATTTACATCTCTTACAAATGACCCTATCAAATTAATCATAATGAAATAAACTAAATAATTAATAATCTTCACTAATTTCTATGAAAGGGGACACATTATTTATCAAAGAGTACATCCCACAGTTACAGAGTAAGTAAAGTTAAGTTCAAAAACTGTCAAGAAATGTTTGTAGGAAGTAATTATTTTTAACGGATAAATTGCAATTCACACGAGTAACCAGCTATTTCCCTTCCCCCTTCGTGTTTGTTCTTAATTGGACATCAAAATTAATTTCTTTCTCAATGCCATTTGTGGTAAAAAAAATTGATCCACAGGTTGTAAAAGAATATAACTAACGCAGCAGTTTCCGTGATTATGGCCAGTTTCATTGAAAGTTAACAGCAGGAGTAATTTTTAATAGTGCCCATGTGTGTTCGCGGTAAGAGCGATCTCTCCTCCTTTAGTCTTATAAACCTAAACCATCGGGAGGAATGAATTGAAAATAGTATGTTTTCACAGCTGAAAACTAGCGCACGATATACCACTAGACCACGAAAGCAATATTAAGGTCTCTTCTTTAGGCGCTACCATCACGTCAATTGCCATTTTGCCTTCCAATATGTGTCCGCCATTTTGTATACCGAATACTTTTAACCTTCTCCCCGAACGATCCCAGGACGACCTTCGAACTAGTAACAGATGGCAGACTACCTGATGGCGCCTAATGAAAGGGTGGTAGCAAAAGAATTTTTTGTGCTTTACAGTCCCGATGAAAAAATGGACTATACAGTATGTCCATATAAAAAATAGCTTTTAACACTGCTACTTTCACAGTCAATCGCTAAGGGACACAGACACACCCTAAAGTTTTATCACCCACTTTTATTACACCCTGTATATTTTGTATGATGCTAATATCATTTTTGCAAAAACCAACAAATTTAAAATATGAAAATAGTTGAAAAAATATAGAGGTAGAGAGCTCACCCCATCGCTTCGGGGTCCGTCCGAGAAAGGTTCTCTCCTCCGGGTTCCATATCGCGTACTGGATCTTCTGGAGGAAGGGCCGCTGGGGCGGGCGGCGGCAGTAGTTGACGACGCCGTTCGACTTGTCCGCGCCCATCCTCACACCGGCCAGCTACTCAACTGAACGCCGTTGGACGCCCGCGATCAAACCAACCCTGTCATGATGTATTTAATGCCTACGCGGCTTTATCTCTGAGAGGCCAAGAATAGACATTAAGTAGGGTAAGCAAATTGTATTTTTAATTAATGTATGTAATTTTTAATACTTTCAGGGCCTGTTTCACCGTTTACTGACAAAGTTTCTATTACGTTATCCATAACTTCTTTAAGAGATTCACCATACAACATCAGTTAAAGAAAGTTGTGGATAGACTATCAGCTGTAAGCGGTGAAATAGGCCCTTAAGTGCTTTTATAATGCACAAGCTAAACCCTAAATCCGGTTAATCAGGTGAATTACTCCAAAAAACTATTAAAAAACTCAAATCAGGTAAAAACATAAGATCAAAGTGAGATCCAATGTGCTGTTTTGTTTGGAAGCTTATATGTTAAAATCGGCCAAATGCTAGTTAGACTCGCGCACGAAGGGTTCCGTACTATAATAGAGCAAATATAGGTAAAAATTGTGTTTTTTGTATAGTCCATATTAATTATAAATCTTGTTTAAATTTCATTACTGAACAGTAAAGTATAAGTAGAACTAAGTATTTTGTGAAAATTTTAAGTTGCTACCGTTTGACATTATTGATATCGGGCAAAAAATAGAAAAAAAAATACGTTTGTTGCATGACAGACAGACGGACAGACGAACAGAGAGAAGTCTCAGCAATAGGGTCCCGTTTTTACCCTTTGGGTGCAAACCCTAAAAAAACGTAAATTTTTACGATTCTACGCCGTACGTGTTCATTGCCGCTCGCCTGAGATCCGCCCAAATCTGCCCGCAACCGCCCGCCCAACCCCAGCAATTAGCTTTTCACCTTGTCCTCGCTCTCTGGTGCCTCTAATTTGATTGTCTCCGCCACGCCGGGGCAGATCTCTCCACTATTAACCGCAAACTAACTGCGGTTTCAGTAATGTGATCAGTTAAGTCGTTTCAAATACGGTTAAATAACTAAATAACCATAGCATTATATTTATCGATACGGTTAAATAACTTCATAATCATAATATTATATTTACTCACAGCAATCCCGAACCGACGGTAGGTCAACATGTTGATATTCATTTGTTTCAAATTTAGTCAGAAATAAACTTAAAATAAAAGTATTAAAACTATAAAAAGGAAACCCTTTCTAAATCGTCCCCATCAGGCAGAGTACCGAGCAAACTAATAGCATTGCCCCATTGCTCACAGCAATTAAAAAAAAAACAAAAGACACGACTGCTTAAAAAACTAAAACGAAAAAAATAAGAACCTGTAACACTTGAATAGTGCCACATGCGGTGACAAACGTAGTTTTCGTAGATCTTCCTGTGACCAACCCGCCTCTCCCCCCATTGCCAGGTTCGCGGGCGCCGTTTTTAAAATTTATAGCCTATGTCACTACTACAATTTAGTCAAATCCAATGATATCTTACATGTCAAAATCCATCCAGCTGTTTGGGCTGTTGGGCGTGCCAAAGAAATGGATATACATACAAACATACGCTCGAAAAACATTACCCTCCTTCTGGCGAGTCGGGTAAAAAGTGGGATGACAGGAATAGTTGACGTTAAAATGAGGACCAAAGGTGTTTAGTAAATTCAAGTTAAAAGCTGAAAATCATAACTTAGCACTAATATTATAATGTAGCTAAAATTCTAACACACGAATGTCTACACTCACCTCATCTTAGCCTATATTTTTGGTAAAGGTTACGTGAAATACGACGGGCGCCCAGCACTAAGGCTTGGTAAATATTAACAAATGTATCGTGTAATTTAGTAGGTAGGTATCTTTGTTCAGTCAGGGAGATTCCAGGTAATCATATTTTTCCAGAACTTTCAATATCATTTTCAAACTTTCGAATATATAATGTTGGTTATTTTCGTATTTACATGTTCGAAATCATCAGCTAATGTTGAGCTAATTAAAGATGATGGTATAATCGAATGGATAATAATCACGCGCGAATCGTTATACGTACTGAACATTGTTGTTTCAACCGACGAAGCTGAAAGAGGCCTGCGTCTCGTAATTGTTTGTGTTTTAATCTACACAGTAATAAGAGCTTATTGAAATGAGTTTAAGATGAGTTTGATAAACAATGGTGCGAACAAGCTGTTGGGTGTGGTACAGCGGTCGAGCTGGAAGCCGCTGGTGCAGTGGGTGCTGCGGGCACTGGCGCTGTCCCAGGCCATCTCCCCCGCGGGCTGGCCGCCTCAATATAAGCTCGAATGTAACTTTAAAAAGCTCAAACTGTACATGTGCAAGTTAGCAATGGATCAACGAAAGATACAGTGAAAAATTGTATTACATTTCAGATGGCATGAAGTTTAATTTTATAGTGGTGGGCGCGGGGTCTGCGGGCGCCGTGGTGGCGGCCCGGCTGAGCGAGCTATCTCATGTCAACGTACTACTCCTGGAGGCCGGGGGAGACCCGCCACCAGCCAGCGTGGTGAGAACAAAGTTTAGCGTTACAAATAAAACAGTAGTCCAAAATTTGTACGAAAATATTTTCGTTCCAGATTCCTAGCCTCTTCGCATTTCTTCCGCACACCGAGTACGACTGGGATTATAAAGGTATTTTAGACGAAGGAGTGGGGCAGAGCCACCGCGGTGCCCAGATATTTATGACCCGGGGTAAAATGCTGGGCGGATGCTCGTCTAACAACTACGAGGTGTACGCCAGAGGAGCGCCCGCCGACTATGAAGAGTGGAGCACCGTGGCGCCGGGCTGGGACTGGGACTCCGTCCTGCCGTACTTCAAGAAGTTCGAGTGTATGACGGACCCGGTGGTGCTGCACTCCCTGAATGCCGACCTGCACTCCACGCGTGGACCGGTTAAAGTATCTAGGCCCAAACAAAACCTTTACTTTCAAAAATTGCACAGTTTATTCCTAGAATCTTTTCGGGAACTCGGTATAAGAACTACCCTCGAAATGAACGGTTATGATATATTGGGAGCTACGACGCCACACTTTACCTTCGCCAACGGGAGGAGATCGAGCACGGCTGAAGCGTACTTGAGAGAGACTAGACCCAACTTGCACGTCGCCAAATATGCGCAAGCGGTTAAAATATTAGTAGACCCCGTAACGGCCACGGCTTTTGGCGTTCAGGTTTTAACGGGTGATCAGATATTAAATATTTATGCCACTAGAGAAGTAATCGTCTCCGCCGGATCTATTGACACGCCTAAGTTGCTGATGCTATCCGGCATCGGCCCCAGGAGAGATCTGGAGAAGCTGCGCATAAACGTAGTCGCCGACCTCCCGGTCGGGAAAAATTTGCAGGATCATCAACTAGTCCCACTGGCGATCACTGGAAATGGGCTTCTGTCTACCGTTGAAAACTTATTCATTCCTGCCGAGTTGGATGCGTTTCCGTCGCCGATGCAGAACGTTTTCTTCAGATTGAATAACTCGCAATCCAGGGACTGGAACAGGCCGGAATACCAAATTTTCAGCAATTATATCGGTGCCGGAGGTTCACCTGCCGTTTTCGTCGGATGTCAGAGTCTCAACAACTACGATAAGCCCTTCTGCCTGTCGCTGAGCAAGGCGAATCTCGGCCGGCTGGTCCACCTGATGTTCCTGATCATGTTGCACCCGGAATCACGAGGGCAGATTAAACTAAGCAGCTCCTCGTACGCCGACGACCCGATAATCGAGCTGGGGTACTACAGGAACAGGAGGGACGTGGAGACGCACGCGCGCGGACTGGAGTTCATGACGCACCTCGTCGACACGTCGTACTATCAGAAGGTAGGAGGGGAAATAGTGAAGCTGGAGGTCAGAGCGTGTGAGAATCTGGCGTGGGGGACCCCGGAGTACTGGAGGTGCTACGTTCTGAATACAGTCACCACGCTGTACCACCCGGCAGGTACGTGTACCATGGGCCGATGGGGAGTGGTGGACGAGAGACTGCGTGTTCACGGGGTGCGGGGCCTGAGGATCGTGGACGCCTCGGTAATGCCCACCATGCCCAGCGGCAACACCAACGCTCCCACTATGATGATTGCGGAGAAGGCGGCGGATATGATAAAGGAGGATCATGGTTATGTTAAGATCTTATGAGCAAGCCCCACTGTTGTTTTAAACTTTTTAAATTTATTGCTTTAAGATAATTTGAAACATCACATCTATGTTTGTTTCTGTAAAAAGTTACAGAAACATTTATGATGAGAATCATACAATTTAGTTATTAATTAGCTTGTAAGATTTTTGTCAAAACTTATTTCTTTATGGACCCAAGTTTCGGTTATTATGTAGAAAGCTCATCTCTAGGCTAAGAAGTAGCTTTATTAAATGCAGGACTTTACAGAAATAATTCTTCTGTGAGTGTGTGTGTGTCACTGAACTTCTCGTAAACGACTAGACCGATTTTGATTTTTTTGTGTGTGTTCAAGGGGAACTGATAATTGTTTAGATTCACAAAATAGCTTGGCAGGACAACGTCTGCGGGGTCAGCTAGTATTATAATAAAACAGTAAAACTGGAGTATCTGTACATTTAATATTTTTACAAAATAATCAATGTGGCGGTGCTAAAGAACAATAATAGAACACATATCGACAAAAAAAAATCTCTTTGTCTGTTTGTACGCTATTTGGTGGAGAACAGGTTTACTGTTTAGCTAATCTCTGGTTTTCCCACGTCTGAAGATCTAAAAAGATTAGGACGTGAATCCGAACAATGAAGTTCTCCAAGTTTGACAGATGAAAAGAAATATGTAATCTCAGGAACTACTGGACAGATTCGAATAAATCCTTTTTTGTTTAATAGCTATTAAGTCTGGGCAACACATAGGATATTTTTATCTCGGGAAAATGCACGGTTCCCGCGTGATATACAAATTTTTGTGCAACTTAGATGCGGGAACTGACTGGTTTCAAATAAAACATTTATTTTTATAGCAAAAAAATATGATTTTTGCTGTACAAAAAGTGGTAGGCGTTTATATTTATCGACTTTACGATTGTCGACCTTGCAAGAGTTGGGACCTTGTCGAGAAGTTAATCAGTTGCCTACCTTATATCATATTATAATTAAGCCTTGTTTCTTCGGTATTTAATTGCATTCAACTGCAACAATATGCAAAAAATACGTGAATATACTTAATCATAACAAAAAGTCGGCCAAGTGCAGATCAGAATGCATAAAAGATTTCGTACAGTGTAGAGCGAAAATGGCAAAAAGTTGAGCTTTCTGGATCAGAGGCCCCTTTTAATATATATTTTTAATTAGTTAAATACCTTCTCTTGAACTGTCTACCAAATTTTACAAAAAAAATTGGAATCTATAAATACATTCAAAAACTTAGATCTCTCAACGTTAAAAATTGGTGATTACCACCAAATCACTTATCCTATTTTTTGTTACAGTTGTGTACAGTTTATTCAGTTAATTATAAAATGGAATTATAAATATGTATATTTGTGTCAAGTTTATTTACTATTTTAATAATTATGCTCACATTTTTATTTGGTGGTCGCTTATATTTTAAGCTCTCTAAAAAAATATATTTTGTATTTATAACTCCTGCGATTCAACTAGGCACTCGGTTCGAAATGTCAGTTATGTCACCCACCCTCCTGCTTCCCCGCGCAGTACCCCGCAGATGCGTCGAGTAGCGTTAGCATTTTTTTAGCGTTAGCAACAGTTTGAAAAATTCAAGCCAAAAATTTATGACTTTTATGTCCGTTGACATAACAACATCTGTTACTAGTGGTGGTCATACACAAGTAGCCGTATACCTAATCGTATTGTAACTACACACAAATATTATGTGCGCGGTGAGGCAGGGGACGGTTTCCATAGTTACCGGTCGTCACCACTCACGGCGGTAGCATGTAATATGAAACTCAATTCCTAGAAAGGTTGTGCTTTATCTGGTGATGAGAGGAACATAATTTTTAAGTTGGCTGACTACATATTATGTTTCAAGTAACGCTTTATACTCGCTACGACGTTTTATATACTATTTATATGTTAACAAAGTTTAAATACACAAATTAAATACTTCTTGGCTCTCAATAGTACTAACTTTAAACTGTCAATTTATATCGTAAGATACGTCCAAGAATTACGTTGATCTCGAGCACACCTCAAACTTTTTCTTATGTTTTTATATGTCTTGTGTTTTTATATTTCTGTTTCTTCTGACCGATATCTATTTCATTACTTTATGGCTGTGTGCCAATAAAGAATTTATTATCATTATTATTGTTACCTACGAATTTAGGTACTTGTAAATAATTTGTAAAGGAAAAGTTGCTATTCAAACACTTTATTTAAGCGTCTACCAACTGGTTTTAGAACATACTAAAATAATTTACGAGATAAAAACAGAAAAAAAATAATATTATATTGTAATATACACATTTAAACTGACTGATCCCTGTATGTTAATGATAACCATAGCATAATAGGGAGGGAGCTTACATATCTCAAAACAACGTTTTTCTAATTCGCCAGTTTGTCGACATGTCTATGGACGCTTTACACCACGTCAATCTGCCCCCGTGCTAAGTACCCGAGGGACTTGTGCTACAGGTACCAGACAACGGAAATATACTTAATACTTTTATACTGTACACATGTTTAAGATTTTTATTATATGATACACATATTTAATACACATCCATGACCTAGGAACATTGAAAAACTCACTTCGTTGGCGGGATTCGAACCCGCGACTCCCGGCGTGAGCTACCAAAGGGCTCAACCACTGCGCCACAGAGGTCGTCGTTACATGTTTGTATGTTGGAACGCGCTCATCTCAGGAAAGGCTTGTCTGATTTCTATACAGTTATAAGTATGACTTTTACTTAACATTTAGTGTTTATGTCAAATATGTGTAAAGGAGGCAAACTAATAAAGAATTTATGTAAATAGCACACATTTGTATGGTCTATCATATTACATACAGTTCACTTCAGTTAATTAAATAAATTATAAATTAACGACAGAATCATAATCCATGGCTGACGCTACAGAGTACAGTCATATACAATTTACAAAAAAAATTAAAAATAAAAAAATGTAATTATAGATAAAACATAATAATAAAGTAAATCAAATTATAACCTGTAGCTATCCTAAGGAGAGTTTGTTAAATTAATAATATAATATGTGGTAATAAAAATCGTAGAACATATGAAACAATGTCAAAATGAAAAACAATGGTTTTTTATTTTGTAAAATCTACTGCTCTTTCTACAACTATACTTATTGAGTAACTTACAAACTATTTAACTATAAATAAGCCAATTTAAAAAGTAAGTAAACGTAAGAGACAGTATTGTCCTGTAGATAGTTTTAGTCCTAAGTATCCGTAGACGAATTACAGTAAGTCAGTAACTGACGTCAAACGACAGCCGTGTTAGCGCTGATCTGGCACTGCTGTCGTATTAAGTCAGTACAGAATGTTCTGACAAACTACTGACTGCGTATAACTAATTTGAGGCAGATTTCGGCGCCAGCAATGAAGTCAGTTACTGACACAATGTATATCTTAAGTTATATGTAACATTATTCAATAAATGCACATATTATTTCTGTGTATTTATTACATAATATTTCATGTCCAATGTACAATTGACTTGCCAATTTCGGTTATTCAAGAGACAGGTACTATTAACACTAGTGATGTAATGAATGTACAATTTTTTACATTCGGGAATGCGAATGTGATTGCGAATATTTATCTTCAACATTCGCGAATGCGAATATTTTAAAATTTCAAAGAAAGCAAGCGTAAATTATTCGACACGTTTGACGTTCGTGTCAGCCATGTTTAAATTGAACATAACCGAACTGATATTGGTTGATTAAAACAATTTTGTCACAGTAAGTTAAGTCTAAAAGTTTTGTTTGAAGTTAATTTTATGTTATTTTCAAATTTAAATTGAAATGAATTATTGTTTTTGAAAAAATGTTTATACACAAATAAGTATTCGTTGTTTCGTTTTTTAAGTTTATATTTAATTCATTATAAATTTATTTAATTCTCAGATATATGAAATGAAATGAAAAAAATACGATTAAAGGCAAAGTTCATAAATACATAATATACCACTAGATATTTAAAGTTTTATAATTGTGGTTCCAATAAATTGTTTCGTCTTTTAGTAAATAGAAATTGTAAACTTCATTTAAAAACCGGTCAAGTACGAATAGGACTCGCACACGAAGGGTTCCGTACCATATTAAAGTAAACATAGGAAAAAATTGTGTTTTTTTTTGTATAAGGGCCCAACCTAATTTATAATTTTGTGTAAATTTTATTACTAAATAGTTAATTATAAATAAAACATTATGTAGTATTTTATAAATATATCAAGCGCCAGTATACAGCCATTATTGATATCTACAAAAAAAATTACATTGTTATATGAGAGCCGCTCTTATTTATTAAAATTGGTTTAAATATTTGTTGTCATAGCGGTAAAAAAATACATAATCTGAACATTTTAGCTCTGTAGTTATTACAGCTCTAGAGATAAAGCCTGGAGATACAAAACATGACACAATGACAGACTTCGAAGTTTTAGTAATAGGGTCCCATTTTTACCCTTTGGGTACGAAACCCTAAAAATTGTAGTAAATGAATGCCTCATTTATTACCATTTCTAGGGTTCCGTACACATTAAGGCATTCATTTACTACAATTTTTAGGGTTCTGTAACTTTACATGGATATAACTAGGCTGATAAATGTTAGATTGAACTTTAGAATTTCGTAAATAAGACTTGAACTTTAGAATGTAGAAGTATTATTTAATATAAATATTTTAGTGTTATCTATTGATTTATTCTTTTTTTTATTAAATATACATTTTTGATTATTAAAAACATTTGCTAAATATTATAATATTCCCTTATTTTTTGTGAAATTATTGAAAAGCATGCGAATATTCGCGAATGCGAATGCGAACATTCGTTACATCACTAATACACACATACAGTAACATCATATCTAGGTTAGGAATGATAACGAGACGACGAAAATAACAAACTATACCAAAATAAACAAAATTTGCATTCGTATCGGTAAAGTTAAAATAAAAATGTCAATAATATCTAAATGATAATAAGTTATAACTTCAAAGCGAAATAAAGTCAACAGATAAAACAAGTGTTAAATGTTTATGGATAAATTGAATATGGCTAACGAAAATTAAAACAAAATTACGAAAATTCACCGTCGGGTAACTAAAATAAAATTTACTTGCTGTGTTAAAATCTTCGATCAAATATTATAAAGATTCACAGCTGCCGTCTAATAAGCGGCATCGGCAAAACCGAGCTTAAGCGCTATTCTGTTCTAGTCGCTCCGAGACCGCGATTTCAACTTTTGTGCGATTGTGAGTTTTAACTCATTAAATTTTATTTTCCAATACACTTGACTTTGATTTAAGTTGTCTTATGTCAGATTATCTTGGTGCCATTATTTTATTCAATTTTGAAGAGATCTGTGCATCTTATTAATATTTGATCGAAGGTTAAAATGCTATTTTATCACTCATGGTTTTTTAACACTTACGAGTTCTGTCGTGGAGCACTTTTTTGTGTCGCTAGAAAGCAGCCGAAACGTCTGGAATCAAAAAAGTGCTCCGCGACAAAATCCGTAAGTGTTAAAAAACCATGCTATTTTATCTTCATTAGCAACTTGCACACTGTACCTGACAAATTTTAACATTCTTAGAAAAAGTAGTGTCAGTAATATGTTGATATAGTCTGTGAAAAAGAAGAAGGAAAAACAAAACTGAAATTGTAAAATCCTAGAGCGTGTTCACTACATCCGATCCGACATCGGAGGATAATATGTATCAAATAAATAATAAATGAAGGAATAAAATGTTACAAATAATATGTCCGTCTTTCACATTGTCCGGTCCGATATCGCAGACTTTTGTTCACCGCACGCCGTCACCGTCAACGAGATTATTTCAGCTCCGTAAAATGCTACTGTATGACATAGGCGACAGGTTTCATTTTGCTCTACGTCACTACACATCGGCGACGACATGGACGCTAGGGCTATGTCGAAAAATGAAACCTATATAGCCTAGATCATAGAGTTGCATTCTATCGGTCCAAAATAATCCCGCCGGTAAACAATCGACGGTGACGACGTGCACACGATATCGGATCGGATATTGTAAAAACTCTCTAACGACTAACACTATAACATCTAAGTTACCGCACCGAACTCGCTTCTCCACGAATCCAACGAGAATTTCCAATGATTTTAAAAACCCATACTTTAATACGTAATCGTTAATCAAGTTTCATAATCAGGTACGCTCTATATTAACCGTATTATTTAACATTTATTTACAGTCGCGTTCAATAATTTAAAATTATTCTACTCCTAATCATAATTTTATACAAATTTTATTGTTAAAAATATGTTGTATTCTAATTTGTTAAATAGTCACCGTATTTTATGTTTAGGGAAAAATACCTCAAGGAACGACATTAATAATAACAATTTAATCATGATCGTATCGTGAGTAGTATGTTGGCCATTTTTAACAAGCAATACGTTAATTGAAGTTCCTCAAACTCAGTGGCATTCTCCTTTTACTGAAAGAACTATAGCTATAACAAAAAATCACTGGTCCATTCCTCGTATATTTGCAACAACCGCATGATACTACGACTAGAGTTTGCTTCAATTTAATGATGAGAATTTCCATCCGATGACCTGAACATTCTCCTCTTATCAGCTTAGGGCTTGTCAGCGTCGTCGATCCTGAGCTGTATGCGCGCGTACCCCGAAGCCTCCTTCAGACTCTTGTTGTAGATGATGTTCTTCGCGTAGGCGCGGCATCGTACCGTCACCAGAGTATTGTTACCTGGAATACAATACGGGCATCTCTCACTCCATTCATGATTTTGTGAAGAATCTTTCTAAGCATCTACTACGCCACCACCTGTAGGTATACTCGGGGCCGGGATAAACGAGGCTAGTTTTTCAAGGATAGATAAAACTATCTTCATTTCTAAGCTGAACTGTAGCTGTTTTGTCTACACTAAGCCAGAAGCACTAGCTTGCAAATTAGGCTCGTGTTAGCACCCTTTTTTAACAACCAAACCGAGATGGTTTTTCAAGATGCTAATTACAAATTTCCCTTGAGTATTATGTATTCTACCCACAGAGCATTAATCACACGACGAGGAACTTACTCGTGGGGGTTATTTTGACGGCGACGAGCGGGCTTATGTAGGTCCGCTGGTTTGTGTAGGGGTAGGAACTGGCAGGAAGCCCCCGGCCCCAGGGGTACTCCAGCCGCGTCGAGTTCTCACCGCCCTCGTCCCAGCACCACACCCAGATCTGGTTGCGCTGAAACAACAGATAATACTTTATATGATAGGGCCTGAAGAGTTATTAATTTTATTTAGGGCCTGTCCACCACTGTTAGTGCCAGACAGGAGATTATGCCAAATACGTTGCGGATAACCTACCGTGAGCATATCCGACACATATCAGGAAGTGGTGCAACAGACCCTTAAAACCAACTAAATTCAAGTGATTATTTAATTATGTTGATGAATTTTGATTGCCTTTACCTACGTATGTGATGCAACCCAAAAACAGCGGTTTTAACAGAAATTAACAACCATGCACTCTTAATATTATGTAACGTTATAAAAAATAACCTAAAAGATATAAAGTTTTATTTAAATACAGTTAAAGATAACGTAAGGAATGCGTAACATCTCCGCCTCATTTTGAAAACGGTGGTGAATAGAGCGGCACGGCAGTGCGCCATGGGGTACTCCGATAGCATAAAGGTCGGTGAGTATGGTAAACACGAAGATACCGGCGAAAATCCGTGGATCAGGTTTCTGCAGCATTAGCATAAACGGGAAGCCTTGTACCATATAGAGTTATTTTTTAGCCTAATAGGTGGTTTGCTACCTGTTAACATTGCGCCTAATACATTTGAATTTAAGGAGTCACGCGATTACGATAAATTCATTATTTCGTCGGCATTAATCGGACCGTATAGTACGTTTTATATTTTTCGAATAAAATATATTTTTTATTAAAAAAAAAATATTGAGGAAGCGTTTATCGCTGTGAGTGCAGAAACAGTGGACCTTCAACATGATGTACTATTTTATTACAATTTTGAATCAAATTGTGAATGTGGTACAGCGGTCGAGCGGGAACCCGCTGGTGCAGTGGGTGCTGCGAGCGTTGGCGCTTACCCAGGCCATCTCCCCCGCGGGCTGGCCGCCCAACTACCAACTGAGAGGTAGGTCTACCGCCTAAGCCTGCTGTTAAGACTTCTTAAATTCAAATAATATATAATAATATATAATTCGTCTGAAATAAGAGTCCCATTGATGCCAAACAAAAGTTATCATATGAAACTCCGTCAATTCGAGTGTATGACGAATGTAGCTTCGAAGAATGTTAGCACAATGCGCTCGTCCTCGAACTCCTAACATTGCAGTTACTGCTATAATATATAATTGCAATTAAACAAACTAAGGCGTGAATCGAAGGATTACATGCACTTTGCGTGAATTATGAGGAACTTTATGAACTAGATATCGCCCGCAACTTTGTTACAACAAAATTAATTTGTTGCGGGAGTAACAAAATCAGAGCTATTTGGAAATAATTAATTTAATAAATTTAAAAAAGGGTTTATTGGGCGGCAGCAACTTAGGGAGCCGGCAACAAAAACTGCAAATTTCGTAGGTGCATGGGGCGGCAAAAATAATGTGGTCTCAAAACTCATAATAAATGCAATTCCTTTAATGCTTCTAAGCCATAGAATTTAGGGAAATGAGCAGCGTTTTCAAGCCTCATAACATAATAAAGGGTTATTTTATATAGCATCATGCTGATGATGGCCTGTAGCATCAAATTTATAATTCGTCATCATTAACCCGCTGCTTGCTTCATTTTAATGGGTTATCTAAAATACTCAACCTTTATAGAGGTAAAGGTTAGTATCAAAATGATAAACCGAAACTACCGAAATAACTTTGAAAATGTACAAATTTTGCACAACATTTCCTTTTTTTATATATTTAAAACAAATGTTTCTATTTTAACATGTACAAAGTATGTAAACACATAACTTCCTTCATTAAAAAAAGGCAATGACTATATTATTACCTTGTGGAAATGCATTCGAAGTCACCTTCGCTTATTCTAAAATTAATAGAGATACATTTTTAATAATCATGTAAATGTATTTAAACATAATTTTATTATTATATTAATTCAATATGCACAAACATTAGTTGATACTAATAATTCCACTGATAAGCAAGGAAACGTTTAAGTTAATTACAAATGAATGTGTACTAATTGGTATTGAGCAAGACAACACACAACGATTATGCATATTTCGGTCTCTTAAATTTCAAAGTTATTGATAGACAAATTCAAAACAAAAAAATTCACAGCGAAGCCTTTGACACGCTTGTGCAACCTACAAATAGTAACAAAAATTGCGCGTACCGCAAGGAATTATATCGACATTTTATTTCTTCGTAATTTACATTAGCGCAAAATTTTCCAACTAACAAAATAATATCTTAGAGACAGTTTGGAAAATTTTACAACGCTAGCTAATGCTCAATGAAAGGATATTACCTTCAAATGCAAATAAAAACCTTGATATAGAAACATAATGTGTGCGACAGCAGCGCCTTCACCGTCTCAGATGGCGACCTTGTTTGTTGACCTCGAGGTCAAAAGTTATGTGTCCTACAACGGACTGACGTCAAAAAGGATTTTTGAATTATGATCACTTTAAATTTTTAAATAAGTACGTAATATGTATTATTTTATATGTCCTAATATTAGCATTCTCTTATATTCATGTAGACTTGCTAACTAGGGCTTCTTCAATCTAAGCTTTAGGACATTTAATGATGATTAAACTTTAATTAATTAAAGAGTTTTATAAATAGAATATTGAAGTTGTGTCAGAATCCTCCTTCGTTGCAGATAATGTAACGCAATAATTTTTCTCCTTACATCTCCTCCCTCTTAACATTTGTCTCCGAGAGCAGCATTTGTTTTATTTAAATATTATAGTCACGCTATACTTACAAAATATTCAAATATACATAAAACATCATTAGCTGTTAAATATTTAGATAAATGTCAAAAAAATCGTCCGAAACTACAAAGCTAAACAAGAGTACTATAATATCCTGCAACAGACGCTGGCACTGCATGAGTTGTTGCGTCTTTGCTAAGAGGTTACTCACAGGGTTCCTGGGTATTTATAAATTATGATAGTCTTTTGGCAAAGTAAAATTTTAAGCCTATTAGATAATGAAATTTAATTGTGCATTTCTATCGCTTTTGTGAAAACCTACAATAGGAAAAATAAGTATGGAACTTAAAAAAAAAACAGTTTTCAGTAAGTCTCTTCCCTATCATTTCAGATGGTGTGAAATTTGACTTCATAGTGGTGGGCGCAGGGTCTGCGGGCGCGGTGGTGGCGGCCCGGCTGAGCGAGCTACCTCATGTCAACGTACTACTCCTGGAGGCCGGGGGGGACCCGCCACCAGCCAGCGTGGTGAGTACATCGCTCCGAAGTACCACGAGGAGACCAATGCAAACTGCTTAACCTAAAGTAGACTCTAAATATCTTACAGCTCGCCTTCTATTTGTTATAGTAACTTACGAGCAATTTACTCACGCAGTAGATTTTAGTTGGTGCATTGACATACATGACTTGCCCTGCGCGCTAGGGATTGGACACGACTCCTACAATCTCTAAACTACAATAATATTTAAAAAAAAATAACAGTCTGTTATTACTGATGAGCATATCATATGTTTAATATAACTGATTTGAATTTGACACAGATGTTTGTAATTCCTGGCCATGTAGAGCGCTGAGTTGACGTGCAGCGCGGACCTTTCCGCTCCGACGAGCGAGCCGCGGCCCGCGACCTACTAAATGATCACCTAATACGGCCAACACGCCCGATTGAGCAAGATTCTGTGCATTCGATACTATAAACTATCGAATGCACAGAATGGTCCTTACAATTTTTTTTGCATAAATAACATATAATTGGCAAATATATAAATAATATATAATACGGGACTTTTGACCGCATCGGAACGTTAAAAATACAATGCAGGATTTCTTGAATTATTTCATCTATCACCAACACCCAGTTGGACAGCTTACAAGTGAAATCATAGAACAAAATGTTATTGTTTTATGCTCTTCTATCGTTCTATAAAGATCTCCTGCGCGGTCATATGACCCATCCATTTTGTGGACGGGCCAGTAGTCTAATATTGTTAAGCGCTGAATATTTTCTATTTCAGGTCCCCAGCCTTTTCGGGATTCTAGCGCATACCGAGCAGGACTGGGACTACAAAGCTTATTTGGACCGAGGAGTAGGACAAAGCCATCCCGATAGAACGATATTCCTGACTCGGGGTAAAATGCTGGGCGGGTGCTCGTCCAACAACTACGAGGTTTACTCCAGGGGAGCGCCCGCCGACTACGACGAGTGGAGCACCGTGGCGCCCGGCTGGGACTGGGACTCCGTCCTGCCGTACTTCAAGAAGTTCGAGTGCATGACGGATCCAGAAGTCATGAACTCCCGAGACTCCGTCCTACACTCCGCACGGGGGCCGGTCAAGATATCCAGACCGAAGCCGAACCACTATTTCCAGAAATTAAACGACATATTTCTGGAGTCACTCCGAGAACTCGGCATCAAAACTGTCTTAGAAATGAACGGCCACGAAACATTAGGAGCCACCACACCCCATTTCACGTTCGCCGACGGAAGGAGATCGAGCACGGCCGAAGCGTACTTAAGAGAGACCAGACCCAACTTGCATATCGCCAAACATGCGCGAGCTGTTAAAATACTGACAGACGCCCGAACTGCCAAAGCTTATGGCGTTCAAGTCGTGGCTGATAATAAAATGTACAACATTTATGTCAATAAGGAAGTGATCGTCTCCGCGGGAACCATCGATACCCCGAAGCTGCTCATGCTGTCCGGCATCGGCCCCAGGAGGGACCTGGAGCGGCTGCACATAGATGTGGTCGCCGACCTCCCGGTGGGGCAAAATTTACAGGATCACCAGATAACGCCTCTAATCATAACAGGAAAAAAGGGTCTAGTGTCTGCAGTTCAGAATGTATTAATTTCGACAGAACTGGACGCATACCCGGTGCCGCTACAAAATGCGTTCTTTAGACTTAATAATTCCCGGCACGAGGACTCGGAGAGACCGGAGTATCAAATATTTAACCTGTTCATTGGAGCGGGAGTGTCCCCAGGAGTTTTTTTAGGCTGTTCTAGTATTACTAACTACGACAAACCCTTTTGCCTATCTTTGAGCCAATCTAACCTCATCCACGAGGTAGACTTCCTGTCGCTTATACTGCTGCACCCGGAGTCGCGAGGACAAGTCAGACTGAGGAGTCGCAACTACTTAGATGATCCGATCATAGAGTTGGGGTACTATCGCAGCAGGAGAGACGTGGAGACCAAGCTGCGGGGGCTGGAGTTCATCACTCGGCTAGTGAAAACGTCGTACTACCGTCAGGTGGGCGGGGAGATCGTGAAGCTAAACATCGAGGCTTGCAAGCACCTGGCGTGGGGCAGCAGGGAGTACTGGCGGTGCTACATCGTCAATACGGTGACGTCCATCCTGCACCCGGTCGGCACCTGCCCCATGGGGGCGTTCGGGGTGGTGGACGAGCGGCTGCGGGTGTACGGGGTGCGGGGGTTGCGGGTCGTTGACGCTTCCATCATGCCCACCATCCCCAGCGGCAACACCAACGCCCCCACCATGATGATCGGCGAGAAGGCCGCCGACATAATTAAGGAGGATCACGGATATATCGACAGATTATACTCCTACGGCGAATACAACTGAATACGAAAAGTACACGTACATATTATTTATTTCAATAACGCAGATGTTATGTAAATATTAGTTAGATACATAGATACCGTGTTTTACTCGGATTAAAAATAAACTGAAAGCGTGTAATGACAAAAAAAACGGAAATATAACTTTACAAAGAGAATTACACAAATATAAACGAATTTTTGATTTATGTATTGATTTATGTATTTTCTTTATAAAGAAAACTCAAAGAACTGACTGAAATAAATCACTGTTTCAGTCACTTTGAGATAATATGACTATAGTCCGGTAGCTTGGGCGGTGAGTGTAAACACATCTGCCAAATAATTTGACATATCGGGTTAAATTGCCATGCAAATGGATATATGTCGCAGACATCCTCTAAGAAAAAAAATGAATACATTGTTTCCCAAGGCTCAGGATTAAGAAAGGATGTGTATAAACTTTTGTGCAATTCGGCGAAGCCGTTTCGAATGAGAAAAGTGACTAGCATACTGACACAAAAATTGTATATATCGGATCTATAAAATTATAATTATACATATAAAACATTTCAAGAACATTTATAGCTAGAGTGTTAAAATTTTTATAGATTATGTATTTCAAATCAAATCAAAATCATTTATTCACATAGGTCAAACAGTAACACTTATAAACGCCAATTATTATGAGTTTATACATTTTAATTATTAATAATTGCATTAGTCTCTTTATACAATTTATATATACCTAATATTACACAGATAACAACCATGTTTACATTAAATACTTATACTTATTTCTTTTGCTAGTATAGGTACTAAAAACAAAATTAATCTATTTTTTACCGGTTTTTTGTTTCACGGTCTCTATTAATGGTGCCTAAGCTGTAAAATTGACTCCTAAGATATTATATGAGAATTACCTCCTTCTCTGGAAGTGTCGACACATAGTTCCGGAGGTCTGCCGGCAAGTCCGCGTCGTCTGGACTGTAAAACTGCGGCTCCCATCCGTAGATCTAGAAGTACAAAACGAAATATTGTTACATGAGGACTTCGGAATTAAACTTCACAATATCACAGGTCTAATAAGCTCAAGAAAATGTATGAATTTATGATATATTAACTGAGTCCAATATATAATGAATTCATTAAAATTTCACTGTGCCTATAAGAAAAGTCCCTCGTACCTGTTTTTTTTTATTTTTAATAAAATTTAATGGCCTTGACAACGACACCAACGACATCTTTATGCCAAATTAAAGTTGTCGTTGGTGTCGTTGTCAAGAATTGAAGAATTGAGAATAGATTATAGTCTTTTATAGCTCTTCACTGAAACTTAATATTTTAAATATTAATAGTCGAATTTCGACCACAGGGCGACCTCTAGTATAAAGCGGCACAATACAAGATGTAAGGATAGTTATGAGTAGCATAACGACTTGCAGATTCAGAAACAGAAAGAGAAGGATGATACACCTGTCCACCTTCTTCTTGACTGACCTGCTCTACTACAGAGGAACAGGCACTTTGGGCGATACGAATGCTCCGCAGAGGAAATTCGCAGCACCAATCCCAATCACATCGTTCAATTTATAAGCAGCATTGGATTGGGGACGGCGCTCTAATGCGAAGGAGTCACAACAGATCCTTGAGGGTCGCAGTGACGCCAGGGCCATGTGGTCCTGCCTTCGGCGACAAAAAAAAAACAATAAAAGGTCGTTCACCTTGTTAAGTTTGATGTAGAAGCAGGGCGAGGAGGGGTAGCCGAAGCTGTCCTGGACGCTGCACTCACTCCTACCGCTGTACCGGCCACTGTCATTCGCGTACGCTGAAAAAAATTAAACACGATCATATGTAATGTGCACATTTATATAAAAATCAAACTTATGAAGTACAAACTTATTACATATACTAAATTTGTATCATGTTCATAAAAATACCTCTTAAAAAGAAATCGAGAAGGCCTCTTGAAATGTCCCGAAAAGAATTCTAAGCAAAGGCTACCAATAGCAATCAGTAAGATTTCGCATCAAGGTATTTCGTGGTTCCGAAGTTACCGACTGAACTCGTGATTAATTGCTATATCAATCAATCAAATTGTTTATTCACAGAATGCAGTTTATAACGGTGTTGTCTTATATCTATATCGTGCTTCCATTCTACTATAAAGATGGTGTGTGAAAATGTTACATATTTTACAATTTTGTGAACTATACTTATAATTAAAAAAAACATATATTTAACAAGTCAATAACTATAGCTATTATAATATAACTAAGAATACAATCCGTCAAATAATAATAATCAATGGAATAGAGCAAACAATTCCTTAGCATTTAAACACAATTCATAATTAAACACGCATCTCGTAACAATTTATTAATAAATTAGTTAATTATATCAATAAAATAGTGCAATCATACAAATTACTCAATAAATAAATCAGTTAAAGAAGTCATTTAAATTATATGTACATTTTTGTGCAAGCCATAATTTCAGTTCATATTTTAATTTGTTTAAACGTTATCTATAGGTAGGTCTATAAATTTTTGGAACAGAGAGCTATTACAGATTGGTACTTTTAGCCTAGTTGGATCTCTAGACATATATTTCCTATCATCATCATTTCTTGGAAAGAGATCTTTATTATTCTTCACAAATACGCAGCATTCTAATATGTATAGATAAATAGCAGTAAGTTTTTTGTATTGTTTGAAATAAGGTTTACACGTATCTAAAGGCCCGATTCCGCTAATGGCTCTAATGCATTTCTTTTGTGCTATAAGGATTAGATTTATTTCAGTGGTGTTGCCCCATAATACCGTTATAGAGATGCTACATATCCATGGTAAGCTGTTAGAGCAGCCTCCCGGTTTACCGTCTTCCCAATATTTCTAAGCGCATAAATAAATTTATTTATCCTTTTATAGCTATAAAATAAGCATGCACCTTCCAATTGCAATTACTGTCTAATATAATCCTTAAAAATTTAATTTCATTCAGCTGTTCAATAACCTCCTTTTCATACTGTATAATTAAGTCGGGATGTTTATTTTTATAGTTGTTAAATTGTATTACTTTAGTTTTATTTAAATTTAGTTGTAGTTCGTTTTTGTCGAGCCACTCTTTTACAATACGTAATATTATTTATAGATATACGAGTTTAAGGGTTTTCGGCATTCTTACATTATCATCATCACAACCATCGCCATGCAAAAATTAAAATGGCGGATATTTTGATTTTTTTATTTTTTTAATGTATATTGGGGGTAATTTAAAGAGAGCCAGTTGATGGACTTACGTCATTTGGTCGGAATATGTCAATTCCATGTAAGTCGTGATCTGTCCGCTGAGTTTGACATAACACGACCGAACTACTTAGACCCACGATCTGTATCTGTTTCAATTTCTCTGATTGCACCTACCCACTGTCACTTGCGCGATAAAGACGAATCTAATGATACCTCATACGTAAAAATCCATCCAGCTGTACAGACTGCAGAGCGTGCCAAACAATTAGGTATACATACATACATACTCTCGAAAAACATAACGCTCCTTTTGGCGCAGTCGAAAAAAAAGTACGACTCTGTACCATGGTTTCCCAAGATTCTCATATCACTCCAGATTCTTTGTAGAAAATACTTTGTAGGTTTCAGCGTTGATTCCAGAACTGGAAGCATATACTACTGGAAGCATCATCAACATAATCATCATCACGCCATGCATCAGCTAATCAGTTAGTCAGATAGTATTTCTGGCTTTGTGTAAGCAAAACTAGCTTTATTTCTTAGCTAGCAATCCAAGTAAAATGGATAAGGTAGTGTCATTTTTTTTAATCGGGCTTTGGCCCACCACACATTCCTACCTCTGTATCTCCTGATTTTTTTTTTTTACGGGCTTTGGCCCACCACACATTCCCACCACTGTATCTCCTGTGTCGCCAGGATCGACAGCGGT
>JAOTAV010009401.1:0-27902 GCA_026546445.1 Cyclargus thomasi | reverse complement strand
AAAGGGTTTTCGTGGTTGGATACCGCTGTCGATCCTGGCGACACAGGAGATACAGTGGTGGGAATGTGTGGTGAGCCAAAGCCCTTATTAAAAAAAACTCAATCAAAAATCTTAATAGACATATAATCCAATTCGATAGCGTAGTAAATAGATTAATTAAATATTTATCTTAATTGTATATACTTACGTAATAAAAATTATATATACTATTCTTTAATACATTACACATGAATCCACACCAATGTGTAACATATTACCGATAGTGTCACTTTTGTGAACTCACTCAGAGGACATACGAATAAGTCTATTTTTTATGGACTTTGTTAAGTATTCGGATTGCTTCTAAAATGGGCGAGTATTTTAATAAGTTGGTTCTAGCGTGGGGCGTCGCGAACAACTCAGGAGACCGTCTCGGCAACACATACCTATCGGGGTCGTTCAGCGCCAACTATTGCAGTAAATCCGGATAGATCAATTTGCCACGCAACACTTTAAACAAAAAGCACGTCATACCTACTTAAGTTTCTTCTGGTCTCCAACTTGTTGTATTCGACCGTACCTAACATAAAGAGTGTCGGATACATCAACGGATAGAGAGAATAAACCCAGTAAAGTTTAAAGTATAAAAAACGCACAAATTTAGTTCCAGATATATATAAGCAACAAATAGGATTTTGGACAACTGAATACCCTGGCTCCGAAGGTGCTGTACAGAACTCTTTAATCCTTATAGATAGCGATTCGGCAATTTCGGCTTTATCTAAACAACTCAAAGCAAATGCCATTTCATTAATTTTATAAATCATCATCATCATCATAATCATCACTATAATGATGCTACGCAACGTTATATTTTAACCGTATAATTGGTACTGCACATGGTCTTTTACATCAAAACGAGTGTTTATTATTAAATTTTTACCATATGTTTTTTATTTAAATTGTTATTATTTTAAAGGTTTTTTTAGAAAATGGTACCCTGATTTCTCAAGTGGTTATCTGATAAACGGGATCCATGAAAAACCGATCGAGGGATGTGAATATACACACTTAGATTGAATTATCTACAGCTTAAAATTAACTTCAATCTTTATAACTTTCATGTCGGTACCAGCTTCTTCGGAAAGCGGTTCTTATTTTTTGTTTAAAATTAATTCATCACAAGTCTCACCTGTCTAACTCTCTTGATAGACGCCGAGACGCGGAAGAGGCCCCTCGTCCTAAGGCCGTGTCTTCGCAGGTGGGCCAGGCACGCCGAAACTATTTTCGGCACCTTAGGACAACCCTCGCCGTCTTCCAGCCCCAGGCACTCGCCCGAGTCACAGGTATCGCTCTGGAATTTTACAATTGGATTGTTGTAGCGACAGGTCCTTAACTTTTTTATATTTTTGAGAGTTTCGGTATGCTCTGCAGCTTGTGGATTTTAACAGAGCCGTTTGCTTTGTGTTTTGTAACCCTTTTTACGAAAGACGCGTAGACGTAAAGGCATGAAATTAAAAATATTTCGAACACAGGGCGACCTCTTGTTGTTATCATTTTTATAATTTCTTAAAACACTGTTTTTACTTTAACTATACCCAGTATGCTGTTTTTAAATAAAAATATAGGCAACAAAAACTAAACTATTATATCTAGCCATATTACATTAGTTCAGTTTAAATAAAATGTTAGTTTTTTCCGATTTTATCAATCCGTGTCATTGACCATTACAATCCATGGCATAGCATGGTCTAGTACCTATTAAACTTCAAAAACATAAGGAGTAATAGTTGGCATACATTATGATGTCGTGTTTTCACATTATTTATGTAGGAGCGATGTTTACGGGCGACCTCCATATTGAATTATGATCGCTTCCTCTGGGAGTTTCGGGTGGCACTCTCGGGAATCGAGACCAATAGGTCAGATCTGACGTTACGCGGCGTCACTGTGACGTCACTGGTGTCCGGTTACCTGGGCGGCCTTACATCAGTTCGTTTTCATTAAGGCCGAGATAATTTTATCTTCTGACGCGCACAATATCTCGTATAAAAATAGGCCGGTAAATTTGGTAAGTTTTCTATATTCGTGTTGAACCCTTCGCCGTTCATGAACCCCTTGTACATAACACTTGACGTTGAGATTTATCAGCAATAAAACGTTTGTTTACCCACAAATCATCCGACTTACGCGCTTTGAAAGGGCGCTCGTAATATACCGATAAATTATACAACTTAAAAATAACTGGTAATTAAATAAAACAAAAGAAAATAAAGACACAAAATTGGAACTGGCTCAAAATTGGAACTATATTTTAATTTAGGATTAGTGGTTTACTTATAAAGTCTTAAAATAATTTGAACATCTATAATGCATAAATAAGTTAAGGTCTTGCTACAAAAATATTTTAATTAGGGTTTCTACAAATTACTAAGTCTGAATTAGAAACTTGCCTGCTTATCTCAAATTAGGTATTTCATGATCAAAGTATTACAATGTTCATGTTTAACCACTCTACCACACTTGTAAGAGTTTTTACTATGACTCTATATTAATTACTACATCTAGGACTACAAATAAATAAATTTTGAGCGTCTCACGACAGGCTAATGAATATATACAAAAAACTTTAAATACACCAAAATAACACTTTACAATTTTGTCTGCTTGTCTGTCAGTACTGTACCGGTTTATGTTTGATGTGGCAAAACCGATCTTGAAGACATCTTATATCAAGTAGTCGATGCAAGGTGTAACAAAAGCTACATAGTTTTTAACCGACTTCAAAATAGATCAATAAGAAAATTATTATCCATGTCTGTAATTATGTGTCGCGGGCTACGGTCAGTTTGGTATAAACCTATTGTTAAAATGCGATTGTGGACTTTAGTGGACACTTGCATTTTATCCATTTAACACATTTTATTTCAACAAAATGTGTTAAATGGTTTACTTCATGCTTAATATATTTATTTGCCAGTTGAAAACAAATCATGACATTAATGTTTACGACGCCATAACTCGGTTTGGTGGAAAATCGAGAAGCTCGCCGCATGCCGCCGCAAAATGCAGCTATTATTCAATTAGGACTTGTATATTTCGTTTATTTCAATGTATACAATATTTGTTAACGATGCTGTTGGTTTAGATCGTTTATTATATTACTTAGATAACGCATGCAGCTCCGTTGCGCCATAAATTCGTTTATCGCTCTCAAACCGTACATTTTTCCGGGATAAAAGTTCTTTATATACTTCTCCGGGACTCAAAGTATTTCTATAACAAATTTCAGCAAAATTGGTGCAGCGGTTTGAGCGTGAAGAGGTGACAGACAGACTGACATACTTTCACATTTATAATATTAGTATGGATGTATGTACACAATTTTTGTTAATTATGCCGTTTTGATTCAAATCGTTAATAATATTAGCCTCATATGGAACCTTATCAGACGAAGCTACAAGAGAGCTTTCATGGATCAAAATGGAAGTTCGATTTTAGTGCACAAGTATCCATATATAGTAAATCTGTGTTGTCCTAACATCGATTCAAAAATACTGTACATACATAAAACATATTCAGGTTCTTTAATGAGTGTCAAAGATACCGTACTATATATTCAAGTAATGGCATCATAGTATAATGCGGAATGGACAAATTGTAGTTTCTCGTGTAACTTAAAGTGTCTCCACAATCACACGATTTGTGGATAGGTCCAGGTGCGAGAAACGTGTCTTGGCGACTACCACGAGACTATTTCTGATCCAAAACACCGAATGCCAATTGGTCATAATCCAGTTTAGCGAGACCCCTCGTTTCCTTACGCGTTTGATATATTGCTACGTTTTCATTCGCTCTCCGAGTTCACTTTAAAGTGGCACTTCAGTAGACTGGGTATTATGACGTACTAATAATTTATTGATCTTGATAAAATGCTCGTGATTTATTGAAGACACTTCATCGGCTGGTATTGATGAAGATATCGCCGACAGCATGAAAGTTGCATCCACGTTCAACCCGAGTTCATAGTAGTCAATAATGATGCTCAATATTTGTAACAATATTTTGATCTCGTTGAGTTAATGTTATGACATGTTTAATACCCACTTTATTCCGACATTATGATTTTTTAACCAAAAATTAGAATTAGCTTCCAAAAGAAACTAATAAAAAAAGTAATTAAAAATATGGACCTGCTCCGCCACTTGCTGACAGGTGCCTTATCCACTACTTATTTGACAAATGAAGTATAGAAAATCTGTCAAAAAAATTTATGGATAGCTTAAATAACACTATAATAATAATTATAATATGTTGCAAGCGGACCCGATACACGTTGTACTACCCGCGGTCCTTATTTGTAAATGTAAACATTTATCAAGCCATATCGGACATTTACAAAGAATTTAATTAAAATCGGTTCCAGTCGTTTTGGAAGACTTCAGTAACAAACACACGCACACAAGAATTTTACCAATTAAGATCAAAAGTAATACTGACTACTTTATTTGTATATTAACAAAAAATATTACATATTATATTAGTAGTCGCCTTAGCAAAAAATCTGCATAAAACTCTCCAAATTACTATACATTCCACAGTGTTGGTACAACTGCGGCTTATCACGATACCGCACCACCCACTATATTAAAACTACTAATAAATCGATTTTTAGAGCTCCAGTCTTGTTAAAACACTGCTGATTGATAGTAAGCATATGTTCGGCGAAGAATCGGAGTTCCTAGCTGCTCGGATTAACTTCTACCTTGATACTGTCCTTGCTTTATAAATATTCCAACATAATTAAAGTTTGCGTAAAGAGATTGGGCAGGAATACGTCATAACAAAGCCATTACACAAATACACGGTCACTCCGGGCCGTACAGGATGTAATTTTTAAACGCTACTCTGTTGTGAGGTGATTTATAATTAATATCGGTTCGTGAGTTATGAAGTACTAGATGAGTAATTGAACAATCGACAGATTAAAAATGAAGAGGTAAGGCTAGAATGTTTTCTAGAAAGTGTAAAGTATAACCTATTGAAAGTATCTCGATGAATGTGTAACGTGCAGCGTTTGAGATTATGCATATATGCAATTGTACTGTGTATTGTGTTGTATGTGACTGCAGTAGATACTGAAGTCAGTTGATTTATATATTGATACATTTCAGTTGTCGTATATATACAGCCGTGTTTCGAAAACTTCGATAGTGCGTTGCAGGATTATTACGCTTAATGTCGGTACCGCCCACATCACAAAGACGACTGGAGGTCGATCTTGAAGTATTCTCGCTGGAATCACCAGTGCCAGTGAGTTCCAGTGAGTCGGAATTGTGATGCTGCTGTACAGTGAGTTGGGAGTGCAGCCGTGTGAGGCCGATGCTACGTGCTGACCAGGAGAGATGTGCTCTGCTTGCTGACCGGTCGGTGTAGTGAGAATGTCGTGTCGAGTCACCCAGGCCGCGGTACGCTGCGGCTAGTGGACGACGTACCCGATTAGGTGTGCTGGTTGGCGTGGTGTAGAAGGGCGGGGAGTGATGATGATGAAGGAAGCCATTTCTGTCGAGGGTCAACAGTGTGGGATATGAGCGTGGTGGCAAAAGGAAGAACTCCCGATGAGAGAGGTGTTATACACGATCAGGCTGAAGCCTACGTGATACATTTCAGCTGTCGTATATATACCGCCGTGTTTCGAAAACTTCGATAGCGCGTTGCAGGATTATTATGCTTAATGTGGGTACCGCCACAGTATTTAAGCTACGTAAAAGTACTCTGCCCTACCGGCACTTATTGTAACGCGTATATAATTAATATTTAATTGTCGAAAGTTATAATATACAAGTCCGAACATTTACTATTTTTATTTATGGAGATAAAGGGAAAACATTAAGATATGTGTACATATCTTCTCTGATGGATGCACAAAAGAAATCTGTCAGTTTGTCTATACTTTCGTATGTCTACTGACATTTTGTTAGCCCTGCTGGTCATTAGCAGTATGTGAACAGGGTTTGTAAGTTACGTGGACTCACATCATCCCCCTTCTCGAGTCCCCCGAGCGAGGCGAGCGAGACTCTGGACCCGCCGTGCTGTCTCCGCAGCGCCCGTTCCGCTTCAACGCACTGCGTCAGCGGCACACCAAACACGCTGCCCGACGATTCTGGAAAGTACACGCTACTTAAAGACATAATCACGATCATTGGTGTACGCATTACTTAGAAAAGATCCTTTATAGAGATGTAGGTAAAAATATATGCAAGATCCGATAACATAATTAGAAGAAAAATGTTAGTATTTTGCCTGCCTGTTTCACCACAGGCTGATAAGTGTCGCAAACACTATCCACAACTTATCTAACAGATAAATTATAGAGAATCTCTGAAATAAAATGGCTTGAATTTATTTATTAAAGTTAAAAAAGAAACGAAACAGATTACAGGCCGTATCTGTTTTAAAATATCCTAAAAAATATCTTTTTAATAAACTAATATTATGAAAGTTATGAAATAATAATAATAACTTTTATATTATTATTATAATTTAAAAAATCACTTTACTTTACTACAACAAAGATGAAAAGAAGGAAAATAATTTAGATGATATAAATTCTTCTTGTTTCCTCGTTCCGAAGCGTGACATTTGAGTCACTGGCATGAACCATTTTATCAAAACGTTCGTGTTTCCGAGTGACTACGAAAAAATGGACATGGGGAAGGCAGGAGACAGGTTCTGCTAGCAGCCAGCATCGCGGAAGGTGGATCTCTTACAACATCGTGACGCTTGTATTTCCCCATTGTGAATCCAGTATAGCTCGCTGCGAATAGCCGGACCGAAATAGCACGGCCTTTCGAGTATTATCATTTATATACGAGGAATGAGTACACGACTTTAAGAAAACATCTTCACGTTTTGCCGGTTTAATTATATATTTGGATCACAAATATTTAAACACCACCTGTTGATGTCCAAAATATTTACGTGTGTTGCACTTTTATTTATAACATTCTATTATTGTAATACCGATATAGTTTATTTCATAGTACTTTGCTTCTAGTTTTTATTCATATATTTAAAAAATGCCTTTAGTAGACGCTTCATAGGGAAAAAATATAAAAAACTAGCAACATTTTGTGATTTAATATTATTTCAAAATCTTAACCTCTATTTGATAACTTTTAATATCTCGGTAAATAAAATCTCTATTGAACAGAGTAAAGACATTTTATATTTCAGAAAAAGTTTTATTAATTGTTATAAATGTATAAAACACCAGGGAATGACACATTTTATTTATAACTGCGCTATAAATTTTTCGAATGTATTTCTTAGGAGTAGATATGGGTCAACTAGACCGAATAACAAGACAGCGTTGAATTGATGATCATTTTAATGATACACGCGTAAATTACTTACGAAACTAATCATTAAACGTATTGTTTTGTAGCGAGAAAGTAATACCGAAGTATTTATTAGTTAACGCTATAAATTAATGTTTGTAAGAGCAAACTAAAATTTTAAGAAAAAATAATTTCTACTGAAAGATTAACATTTTCTACTCGTAATAATATTTAAAACTTGTAGGAGACTGAATGGCTGACTGACATAGTGATCATTAGACGCACAAGCCTGAATCACTGGACAAATCGGTTGAAATTTGGCATGCAGTTAATTGTTATGACATAGCCTTTTTATATAGGAAATGATTTTAATAAATTCTTCTATCACGGGGATAAAACAGCAGATTCATGTTTTTATGAAAAATACCTTTTATTTTATTATAAATATTGCTTACATATAGTTAGAATTGAACTTTAATGGCGGTTATCAGTATAAAAATTTGCGTTTTTTTTTTCTATCTGAATAGTTATAATTGCCTCCGATAGAATATAATATTCTCCGTCTTTTCCTGGCTCTAAAGCATGCGACAATTGCGTAGGATTGATTAATGAATGTATGTTAATTAGCTAAACTCTGCAAGTCCTAGCAAGAAATAGAATATGTTCCTTGAAATTTAAAATGAGATTGGTTTTCCTCAATTTCAATTTGTTCTAGTGACACAGTTAGCCGATAATTAGCAATTCTTTTTAAGTTTAAAGTGTAAACGTAGAATCGTTGATGTTCTAACGTTACTATAATAATTACATTTAACATAATTGTTAATATTTTGAAAAGTAATACGCCTCTTATTCTTACAAATCTTACAATATTTGAGTGTAAAGGTGAAGCTCTAACGTCACACTTTTACAATGTAAGGAGAATTTGGCACCTGCTCAAAATAAATGAAAACAAGAAAAGTTTACAAACTATTACTGAAGTTGCCACACCTAACGGAACAGAGAGACAACGTTAAAGTTTTATTATTCTTTATTCAAACTGTTTAAAATATGTATTTAAGGTACAATTTTCATACAAGTACCAGATAGAGCTTGAGCCAAAATTAAGGAAAGTCTAGATATAAAAGTTTAGGTCATGCTTTTATACATTCTCTACGTCTTCTCGTAAGTTATAAGATAATGCTAAAATCAAATCGAAGGTTTTATTTATATAATGCTAAAATCAAATCGAAGGTTTTATTTATATAATGCTAAAATCAAATCAAAGGTTTTATTTATTCTAATGAGGATGAAATAAATATAAAAAAAGGTATAAGTTGGTCAGGTTAAGGAGTGAGCAAACTTTGCCGCGCCGCAGCGTGCCGGGTCTCAGCGGAAAAGCCGCCTCCATACAAATTGTATGGACACGGATGTGCGTATCGCGCACCTTGACGGAGCGTGCCGAGCCACGGATTTTTGCACGGCGGATATGACATGGCCCAAGCCTTCAACAATGTGACCACATTTTGTTGATATCTACTTTTTGGTACAAATGAATAGTCGGTGAATAGTAGGAATAGTCGTAAATCGGTTTAGTAGTTAGTCAAAGTAAAATCTTTCAGTAAATTATAGTTGGAAATAAAAAAAGATAATGAAGACAGTGTATGTAAACATTCAATTTTGTTTCAGATTTATATGCGTATTCTACGTAGTAACCACGTAGACTGCATAAATAAATGTAGGATTTTTTTTGGGTAGAAGCTAAAACACGGTTTAGTAGATTTTAGTAGAAATAGTAGAGTATAGCAATGATTTTGGTATATGGTGTTACTAATAATTAAAAAATGCTCATACTGACGTACTCAAAATCCGTTAGTGAGTTAGGCCCGGCCCGTCAAAAGCGCATTTTGCGCTGCTCTGAGCCCCGGCCCGCCCTGTCACGGCCCGTCAAAGTGTGCGCGTACCCTAAGAGCTGTATTCGCGATGTAAAAATAGTTGCGGCGCCATGAGCTGCTGAGTACTCAAACGTTTATATTTACATTTTGACTGAACACTATCTTTGTCAATCGCTACACTCTTATGCAGATAAGAGACGTCATTTATAGGGTACCCAAAAGATAAAAAGTGAAGATTTCACAGTTAACTCTTATTAGTTCTTCACTCTGTTTCCTTGAAATATAACTTGATGATGAGGTAATTATTAAATAATTTGTAATATTTCAGACTATGTTTTTCTATTTTCTTTTACAAACAAATACTCAAAAAAATATTTTTTTAAGTTGGCTGTACATAAGAAAATCACGTGTTTCACCAATAACTGGATCAGAACCCTTTGTGCATGAGCTTGACACGCACTTAACAAATGTTTCTCCGTCCGCTCATACAATAAACTATTAGTGATTGTACTCGAGAAAAACTAATCCCACTTATTCGAGTAAACATTCACCTTGTGACTCTTATCCGCCTAACATTATACAATAAAAAATAAATTAATAGAATCAATTAAATAACGTTTAAAATTATTATCATTTTAAGCATTTTATTCGTTTAATCTTTTCGTCATAAACATTTATCTGCATAAAACTGTTTCTGTATTTTCTTCACAGACTCCTACTTTACTTTAACTTAAATGAAGTCTTAATTCCACCAGTCTTATTGGTAATGTTAACCAAGAGCGGCGTAAAAAGTGAAACTTTCCAGAAACGTAATTACACGATCTGTTATCATGATTACTCCGAGCAGTCTGTTGGATTTACAACGAGGAATAAAAATCCTGATGGCGTTTTACGACGCGCGTTATGTCTCTATTAATGTGGCGCCAACATACCAGGAAAATCTTATACTATTATCGTCATTTTGTTTTTGAATCTCAGTGAAATGTCAATAAATACTGGAGTATAGACAATTTTTATGTAAATTTTAAAATATTGCTTAGCTAGATCTTCGCTTGAGAATCGAATTTCTCCAAAACAAAATCTTAAGAGGACTGTATACCAAACGGTTTTCATATAACTGGCCATAACGTTTTCCACTCTCTAAACTCTTACCTAGAGTAATGATTTTGTAGTATGTTGTGAAATGCCGCAGAACTAGACTTCTATGTTTTTGATTTTGAAATATTTATCATAGCTTTTGATATATTTCCATTGTAGTGATTTAATGGAAAAAAGGGTTTCCATATTTTCAAATTTACAATAAATATTTAAAAAACATAGAAGAATAATCGTGAGGCATTTCGACAACATACTACAAAATCATAACTCTAGGTGGGAGTTTAGAGTATTTAAACCGTTTGGTTAACAATCCCTCTCAATGATCATTCTTGGGAGGCAATCAAAAATTTGATTAAGCTCAAAATAAAATTAAAATAGGACTTACACTTAAATATGACCTGCGGATTAAATGGCATAGGAAAAAGAGACACTTTTGAGCTTCTAAAATTATTAAGAAACTATCTATGTCTAACCAACTTTGCGCAGCTATAATAGGACACAATCAATGCCAATTTGATCAAATCTATCAGATGGTATCAGTAACGGGTATAATAACAGCACACGACATTGAGCCGAACACCCCTCCGCGCTGCCAGTACACATTACTCACTTGGACTCATATTATCGCAATTGTTGACATTCCGCCAAAATTGTTTAAACAACACTATTGATAAATAACATCCACTATAATTAGAATGTTTAATTGAGACGAGATTTAATTAACACGTTTCGTGCATTTAATTTTAGGATGACGTACAGAAGACACGCACTTGTCCGACTGTATGAAATATTTGGTCAGTCCCTGGCCATAAAAAATAGGTACAGCTTAACTACAACAGCTATACCGTGCCTTGGGTATGAGCGCGGCGCGGCGGGGGAGGGTAACCATGGTCACCGACCGGGTTACTCTGTCAGTTGGCCATTAACGCCGACGCCGGTAGTATTCTCACCCGTCCCCGCCCAGGCCCACGTTTAAAGGGCGCAGTACATTGGTTGTGGTCAAGCTATAATACCATAGAGAAACTGCTACTTATAAATACAAACTATACAATTCTCGCGTCAGAATGTAAGTTACCTTTCACAGCCGAGAAAATTCTATTTCCATAAACACATTGCGGGTTGTGAAAATGGATAGGTTTTTCTTGAAATAATTTATATAACACAACGACGTCTGCCGGGTCAGCTAGTAATAATTTAATATTGGTCATATATTGTAATACGACATGTCTTACGTAGGCCGCTACGAGGCCGTGGCTACGCCGTAGCATGTCTTAAACTTCTATATAAGAACGAAAATGGTACTGTTCAAAAGTATAATTGCTAATAAATTGTTTTATTATTTTTCTTTTCCATACACACATTTATTTCTTCTAATATAATAAAGTAAAAAACTAAAGATTTCTTACATGCGCTAAGTAACAAAAATAATAAATAATACTTACCTTTATCTTTATCCCCATCTTTGGTCCTGCTTTGGTCGAAGAAGCTGGTTGTTAGCGCCTTCCTCTTCAGCAGGTGAGCTCTTCTTTTCGGTTTCGTCGTCACAGCCGTCGCATTCTCTGCACAAAAATAACACAATTTAACAATCTCATAAAAATGCATTTATCTACTCTTAAAAGGATACCTTTATTAGTTAATCAAGTTGATTGTTAATTATATATTATTGGTATCTCGACTGTTTTACGCATAAAAAATGAACGATTCCTGCGCGATAAACGAGGCACGTGCCTCACCTGAATGAAATAAAATAAAAACTGATATAAGACAGCAAATCAATTCGTGTTTTGTCTTGCTTAGGTCTATAAAGAGGGTTTCAGACAACGTGAACAAACATCACGCAAATGTGATTATGCAATGCATTTTCAATCTTACGCCATAAACTGAAGGTGCATCTTAGAAATACGTTGTAAATGGTCGTGTTTGACAAACCGTTTGTCAGCCACGACGAGGGTGTAATTTTGATTGCATGATATTTGTTCGCGACGTGTGGCCCCCATTACAGAGAAGTCTTAAAAATAATTAATGACAATACATATTTGCGCATCAATCTCGCCAACGTGATTATTTCCCGAAAAATTTGGCTAATGTGCAAAACTGATTTTCCTCATTACAATAGGGACGTGCGCGACGATTCGGCGAATGATCTGCGAAAAAAACTTGTTTTCTCTTATTAACGACTTGCTCCTTTTGTAAACTAAGAGCTAGTAACAATTGAAGACATAAGTGGAAGAAACGGATAAGTAACATTTTGCAACCTTCGAGTATATACTGATTTTATTCAATAAAAATTTGGCAAATCTTGTGTCTTACCTATTTCATTATCTAGCTAGTATATTCAGGTATACATTAAACCCACACTTTTTTTAATTTCGAATAATTTTTCGGGTCCAAAAGCATCTATTAATGCAAAAATCTGGGAGTTTTCAAAATGTTACATATCTGTTTCTTTTACTTATGTCTTCAATTTTTAGTAGGAATTTGAGGCAAGCTGAAACCTTGTAATTTATCAATCCTTACCGGCCAGGTCTGCAAGTTCCGTATTAGGGTGAAATAGGAGAGATACATTACAAGGTTACTGCCTCAAATACCAACTCAAAAAAAACATCTCATAATATAATTCCCTTACGTTCCCTATCGTCATTTTAGATGGGCGTGTTGTGTATAACCTACAGGTATGTGTGACGTCACTAATAATATCGACGTTGCCCGTAAACACTTCGTTGTTATTTCTGAAGACATAAAACCAATTCGAATTCTCTTGAAAGGTGCGCGCGTTGTTGGGTGGTCATTCGACCAGAAATAATCTGTTTGAATATAGAATAATAGATGTTATATTGCGTTTTATATCGGTGTTATTATAATTATAACATCCATTTTACTGTTTCAATATGTGAAACAGTTATATTGTTGTGTCTGTACATTTAACATTTTTATAAAATCATTTAAGTGGACGAGCTGTGGAACGGTATTAGAACTCAAATTGACAAAAAAGTTGTCTGTCTTTTTGTACGCGCTAATCTCCGGAACTACTGAATGGATTTGAAGATTTTTTTTGTTTGATAGCTATTAAATCTAACCAACATTAGAATACGTTATATCCCGCAAAATGTACGGCCCCCGCGTGATACACAAATGTACGCGCAATTAAGTTGTGGCCACTACCCAGTACGATAATAATTAAATATGATTAAAAACCATGTTCAAAGTAAAATAAGCTGTTAGGTTTAGGGACGTTTTAATGACTACAAAGTTCAATTTAATATTATTATAGAGTAATATCATTATGCTAATGGTGTATCACTATTTTTAATTTTTATCGATAAAAGTATGAGAAGTAAGCTGAAATTTATTTTTGTCATGCCTATCTTGCATATCATTATATTATTTCCCTAAGGACATTACAATACCAATTGTCAATCGTGTTACATGAAGAAATAATTATATCATCTATACCATAGACTAATTAATTTCTCTATGTCTTAGATACTAATATAATAAAGAGGAAACCTATCAGTACATTTGTATTGAATAGGCTCAAAAACTACTGAACCGATTTCGAAATTTATTTTACCATTACTTAGAGGGTTTTTTTCCGAATCCGTATGGGCTTTATTTTATCCCGGAAAATAGGTTTTTTTGTGGTAGTGAAAATTGTGGAGTAAGTCGTCGAAAAAACTACCGTACGTTAACGAATCTCGCGAACGCTGCCTAAGTGGATTTCTATCTATGATTGACTTCTATGTATGGTTGACTTCTATAGAAAAGTTATAGAACTCAATAATTCCTACAAAAAAGTCCGCGATAGTATTAACCATACATTTATATTTTACCCATTATAACCCCTTTTCCATAGAATAAAAGTAATTTAAATTATTAACCTATGTATACATAGGTTATATATTGATCATATTATCGTCAAATACTTATCTTTATCCAAATAAACTATTTATTGAGCAAAATTGTTTTAATAGCTATAAATTACTTTTTATTTTAAGCCAATCGAACTATCCATTCAAAGATATTACGAATTTAATATTGTTATTGGGATTAAAATGATGGCCATCACATTTTTTTTCTTCAGAGAGTTTAAAAAAATAAATGTCCACCCGTGCGAAGCCGGGGCGGTTCATAGCGATAGCGATGTATAAAATCGTTGTTATATCAGGTATATAATATATATTGGTTGAAATATCATATAACGTAGGAGATAATTTACGTCATAGCGTATAGTGTTGTGACACAAAAATTTTAAATATTGTTTTGTTTATATAATAGACAATAAACAAACAAATAATCATGTCAGCTGCCAAAACCAAAAAGAAGAAGCATGACCGCCTGCGCGTGTCGCCGAAACGTCATGAGGGCGGTTTAAGCCGGCGGCCTATTAGGAAAGAAATATACAGTCGGTAATACGCATTCATGTGTTACCAAATAAGTTGTTGATTTTGAGCATGACACGATGACGTGTAGCCGACATTATTTTCCGACAAGCAATAAGAGATAGCGCGCAACTATCCCGCCGACAAAATGTTGTTTCAGATAGTACTTTCAGAAAAAAATATTCATAGACAGATGACAGACCCATGCAATTCGGTTGAGTTACGTTGAATAGACTTTAATTTTAATCCGTCGACCAGACTTGACGTAACACGTAGTTATATCTGATATATGCCTACAAATCAGTGTCTTTGAAAGAAAGAAAGAAAATATTCTTATTCAGAATAGGTAACAAGTTACACATTTGAAGTCAAAATTACGGTGCCTACCATTGAACAACTTTGATGTCTATCTAGCTATACAATAAATGCACATGCAAAAATCCGGCAGTTAATTTTAGTTACCCACTACTTCCACTTATGTCTTCAAATATACTTTAACTAATATCACACGAAGTAAAGTCTGTGTTTGAGCCTCTTATACATGTATTTATGAACTACTTAAAATTCACGGAAATAGAGCAAACAAACTATATAATATGAGTGTCGCGGACTCACCGCCTGCGCCTGCGCCGCCCAACTTCACGTTATTAATCGCTCGTAACGCAACTTTGAACTAAATAGTGATATATTATACAATTTAATTTACGATCTTTATTATAACTTTCGTACGAAAACATTGGCATTGTTTACAGTTCGATCAAATGTGAGATATAATTTTATTTTATTAATATTTTTTTGTAAACAAGTATATTTCTTTTAAATCGTGATGATTAACTCAATAAAATACAAAGTTTCGTCTTAATACAACCTAGGAATCTTTTACAATTTGCAAAAATAAATATAATTTAGAAGAGCTGAATTACTGTTGTATCGTATGTGTTAGCTGCAGACAGAAATAAATGAAATTAATTGGATTATGAAAATATCATTTGCTCAACGCCCACGAAAATTTTATTTTTTGCCAATTCAAATGTCGTATAATACATACAAGAAACACTGGAGTTGTGAATTGCACAGTTTTTTTTTACTTTGCCTTTGCAAAGTTTTTAGAGTAAAAAGTAAAGAGTTTCCAACTTATTACAATAACTTTTCTTAGTCAATCTTACATTAGTTTTATAAAAAAATGTAATAATCTCACATGACACCTAAGGCTATAAAGACTGACAAGACTTGTAGTGTATTTTTAGGTTTTTCTTACAAAATGAGTACAAAAGTATTACGTGATTAGCTCAAATCACGATAGACGATCCTGGAGCACACACCAGAACATCAGACGAAGCCCACGCGGGCAGAACCGTCGCCCACCTCGCAGACAGTTGGCTCGCAACAATCAACGTCGCATTCTAGATGTATCTAAACCACGCTAATTTATCTATATTCAGCTCGACAACTTGCTATTAGAAAGATTAAAACGAAAATCTTAGGAACGTCTCTTAATTTTAGCGGTTTACATCGTCCGAATGTGAGAAAAGACGAAAACGACCGCATAGAAGAAAACCCCGAATCTAAAAGTTTTTCTTTCATCTACTTCAATACAGTCATAAACTGTTTAATGACAGAAATAATGCTAATAACGACATTACAGACTACATTCATTATATACATTTCCTGTTGCTGGAAGTGTTGTCGTATAGGTCTTTAGGTATATTTTGTCAAAGAAGCTCACACACGGCGTTTGGACAAAAACAGAGATTTTTTATAAAATTCAAATTCTTTATTCACTACTAGAATGTAGTGTTACATTATTTATGCAGGTGGTGATAGTTAAATAATTGAGTTCTTACATTCTACCATATTTAAGCATGGTATGTGAAGTTTTAAATATTTTGTATCATTTTTATATACTAGTTGACCCCGCAGACGTTGCCCTGCCGAGCTGAACACACATAAAAAATTTCATCAAAATCGGTCAAGTCGTTTAAGAGAATTTCAGTTAACATCAGGGTTACATGTGCGTTGCCGATCTTTTAAAAAGGGGATACGCTCTCTTAAAGAGTATGTATCAAATAAATTAAGATAAAAAATATTGAAGAGATTCTTCAAGCAATCCGCAAGCCTCAAAGCGGTCGTAAAACACCTCAGCGCCGTGATTTATTGAGAGAACATTCCTCACAATTTTATAGAGTAAACGCTTAGCTAATAGTTTTGATATTTTAATTAAAACTTATACACCAGCATGCAAATAATAATATCTATGTACGCTTCACACCACGTCAGGCTGATCCCGTGGTAAGTACTTGAGGGACTTTTGTTACGGGTACCAGACTATGGAAATATATTTCATACTTTTATACCATATACATATTTACGATTTTTATTATATGATAACCATCCACGACCCAGGAACTTTAAAAAACTTTTGTGCCGTCAGCGGGATTCGAATCCATGACTCCCGTCGTGAGCTACAAAGGTGCTAAACCACTGCGCCACAGAGGTCGTCAAATGAATATAATTGTTGTGTTTCAGCTTTATATATAGCCTTATACTTGAGTATAAAAATAGATAGAGTTTATAATAAAAACCCTGCTTTGCTTCTCTTATATCTGAATACAAATAACAGTAACAAAGAAAGATTTTTATTAACTCAAAAATGTGCAGATTATTATTACTCTTAGGGGCAGAAGGTACTCAATGCACATTTTGATGACTTTATCTCGTACCTACAAGCTATTTGACTACGACTTCGCTCGCGTTAAATTCGAAAATCGCGTAATAATACGAAAATTCTTGTAACTCCTTTGGAATTATGTTTTTCCAAGAGTAAAAGGTTCGCATTTTACTTTTTATCCTTTCAAATAATCCTATACAAAAAATAATTCGATTGGTTGATTAGTTAATGCGTGAAGGAAATACATTGAAACAACCTAATACACTTTCGCAATGCAATTGAGAAAATTATTCTTCAGATTTTTAAGAATCTTGATTGTTTTGAGTGGATAAGCCTTACGAGTTATAACTTACAGGTTATCATCAGCTTAGATATGATGTGAAATTATATAGCTAACAACGTTGCAAATTAAAAAAGCGTAGCAGAGTGAACCTCAGTTGTACACATGTTAGCAGTAACGGGCGGAATGCACCCCGGCGCCCGCCCAACGACCACAGTAACGGCTTGCTATATTTACCAGCCCCGATAAACTGTGCAAATTCGTACGCATTTTTGACTGGTGATCCTATAATCTGTGCCGTGTTTAATAACCTCCGTTGCTGCATGCCAACTAAAATATTTTAGAAACTAGAAGTCTGCTACTATGCATGGTTCTGGTTTTACTATTTCTTAGTATAATGAAGGGAATTGAAAGAGAGCCCGTTGACAGACTTAGGCTATTTGGTCGGAATATGTCAATTATAAGCAAGTCGGCTGGTTTTATCAACTTACTTAGATACCCGATCTGTATCTCTTTCAACTTCTCAATTGTACATATGATTGTACATTCAATGAAGAAAGGTCTAAACCTCAATCTAATAATATTATAACTGTGAAAGTGTTTCTGTCTTTCTGTCGCCCAAATTTCTGAATCGAATTTACTGAAATTTGGTATGGATATACCTTGAGTCCCGGGGAAAGACATAGGATAGAATAATGCCATATAACTAATTTTACCGTAAAAGTAAGTCAGTTACGTAGCGCCAATTGCGTTGTTGGTCTGTTGACGTATAGGCCGAACGCCGACGAGACCTCAAAGTAATGTTTGGGCAGCGTGACGGCCAGACTGCAGACAAACAAACACGCGGAATGCGGAGATGGACTGTCTGTAGTTTACGGCGTTAACTCCGATCCGCGAATCTAATGTGTTGGCACCATCTCATAACAAATGTCAATCACGCGCGCCGATAACTGACCGCTATGCAGCCGGCCCGCTATAAACACCGACATTCTGTACGCGGGAGTTGGGCTACAACTACGGTACGTGCTGATTTTCGTGACGACAGATTGTTGTATGGTTTACGTACCCGCAATCAAATAAACAGTAAACAGGTAAATCAATTGCGACGACTGCGCGGTTATTCCCTTTTTTTTATCCGGGCTGACGTTAATTAACCGAAAGAATTGTTTGCAAATAAAAACAATTCCTCACCTTGATTTTCCCGAGTATTTAGGTCGCTTTCCGTATTTTGGCATTGTTGTGAAAGAAGGTCAAGTTCGCAATCAAATTCCCGAGTCGATAAACTAAAATATTAAAACGTTTGCCAAGTCTCCGAAAAGCTTCTATAAAATTATGTATCCGCCTACGTTCATCACGATACTGACTATATAGTAAGTAGTGGGGTCATGTGATACGGCGGGACGACGGGCCGACGGGCGTTGCCAAGTGTAGAACAATAGTGTACCTGCGCGAGCGCAGCTCAGGTGGGATCGTTTACCGCTGCCCGTGTATCGCGTGGGACGATCGATGTCTGTTCCACGTAATACGTAAGTTTGCTTACGATTACCAGTTTATATTTACAATACATTCCCGCGGCGCAGATGGGCAGACGAGCTGACGGCTATCCTGCACTTAATTGCTAATCGCTTTGTTCAATTTTTATGTGCCCATATACATTATATTCGGTTTTAAACTATTAAGTATGGGACTCCGAATTCGAGATATCTTAAATTTATTATTATCACTGCATTTCTTCAGCAAAGTTTTTTTTTTGTTTTATTATCACGAGCCAAACACTCGTGAGTAAATTTAGAAAGAGTAGACTAATGCTAGGACTCAATTTACATTCCAACTTACGTAAAAAACTCTTTGCAGTATTATTCAAAAAACAAAGAGACTATAAACAGCGAAATGCAATGTCGATTAATACAGTACTGAAAAAATTAGGTAAAAACTGAGATTTTAATCTGACAATTTTTAATAAATAGAAGAGAAAATGAATGGAAAAAATATTATAAAAAAAATTCACGATTTGTTAAAATTATAATGGAAAAAATTGCTTTGATGTTGAAAACTGTAACTGTAAATCGAAAAAAAGGAACATTCCATGTAAACATTAAAACAACTCATGTTGCATCACAAAATCATTGAACACAATATAACTACTGCCTACTGCATTTCTGCAACGTCGTGAAAGAATCAATATGTCAATATAGCGGCGCCGACGACGTCACGGCGCGTCACATGTGCGTAGCGTACACTATATATTTTATTTCCGTCAACTCTGACCACATGTCTTGCATATGTCAGCGTATTTATAGAATCGCCGATAGAAAGTGTAAACGTCTGATATTGATAAAGGTCGAATAATCGATATCTGGTAATTCGCGTGCGGGTCGCGTGACGGACAGCCTCATTCCGACTAGCTATAAAGCTGTAAAGTACTTTATATAATAGTCTAATATCTTTATCACCCGCAACTTGCAATAACAGTCTGGTAAATAAATAGGAAAAATAGTATAATAATAGTATTTTTTACCAAACGCTTTATTGACCAAATCTAAACGGCCAACATTTAGTAGGTAACGTGTAGGTTGTTAATATTTCTATAGTTATTTTAACTATTTAGTCAGATTACATTATTTCGAAATGAACATTCAATATTTTTGCTGAAAATAAAATTCCTTTCAATTTCATCGAATTTACGATTTTGTCAACACTGACCTACATACCGAACACTTTACAGCACTGAATGATTCATAAAGAGAGCTAACAGGAGCTCGTGGATAACATCACGTAGTTACCCCAGAAAGACAACATAAAAATGTAATTTTGTACGTTTATTAAACATGGCTTGTATATTTTCATCCTTCTGAGAATATTCCAGATATTATATGAGACAATATAAAATTATAGTGCATTTCAAATCGGTTAACATAATTATGATCATAGACAAAAACAAGCAGCACATTTTAGTTGTTATGGACTATCATGCAGGTTGTTTATTTGAAATTAATAAAATCGCATAAATTGAAGTTTAACGATACGAGATAAAAACTGGACAGCTTGGCACGGCACCAACGCCGCGCGCCATCTCGCTCGTTCTCAGAACAATCTGTTTATCCTAAACTGTAAGCATTTTGATAAATACAAAAACACTCTGAAAAGTTTTATGCTTCACCTACTTCGCTATTCCTAGCTTTTTTGTATACGTTAATAAGTTATATGATAAGAAAAAATATTATTTGTTTTATCGACTATAATGCGTGCGTTGTTCCAGTTTTGTATAAAATTATTTATTATCCTCGTGTCTAAGATTATAGGTCTGCACGCAACGTTATTTTGAACAAAAAATATAATTTAAGCGCATTTCCTCAATCTTGGCGATACAAAAATATTTAAACAATGTTTAGTTAATCAAGGTTCGCTGTCTTTTTCTGTCGAGCGACGTTTTCAATATTCCAGAAAAGGTCTGCAAATCTTGATTAGCTAAACACTGTTTAAATATTTTTATGTATGCGGGGGCTATTCTAGACCTCTACTCGCGGCTGACCAGCACAGAGGACATTAAAAGGTGAACAGTGAACATACCTTAAACAAAGGTATGCCCATGATGGGCATCAATTACACATCATATTGGAAACTCAAAAGCTTATAGTTATGAATGTCCATCACGGCCCCATATCTATATTTTTCGTACATTTAGGGCCTGATTAGTGCTGGATAAGCTATCCAAAATTTTTTTGACAGATGATTTATGTAGAATCTGTCAATAAAGTTGTGGATAGTCTATCCGTCACTCATCAGTAAGCGGTGAAACAGGCCCATAATCGTGTGTGTGTCCTACCTTCAGGTATCTTGATGATGGTGCCCAGATGGAGCTCCTTGAGCCTGGCGAGGGCGGCCTGCTGCAGCGCGCGCCGCTCCACCTCGCTCAACGACAACAGCGAGGTGTCTGCGAGCCGCACCTGCCGCCCGGCGCCGTCTGCCCAGACACAACTGCCCTGCACAACGCGTTACGTCATCACACCATGCCGACTTTATGGAATCCTGGTACCGAGACAGCTGAAGGGAGTTGTGAGCTTCGTGTTGTTACAAATTTAAACTCTACTAAGCCTCCACCACACAGGCGCGTTATAGCGATTATGTTTTCAGTACATGTTATATTAGGATTATAGTTACACACTGCTGCGATAATATTGCCGCAACGAAAGTTGTCAAGTAACGCATCTGACTGGTAATAACAATTATAACGCGCCTATGTCGCATAAAGGCTTCCATCCACAGGCCGATAATATCGTATGTCTTATTGCGATATCTATTTTTAGTATTTGTATTAGGAGTGTTACACACTATACTGCGATAGTAACGCCGCTATGGAAGTAGAGAATCAGGTGTGCAAGGAATCGTCATAATCCAAATGAAAGCGAATATTGTGACTAGATTGCTATAACATTGTTTTGTTGTTACATGATTCGTATCATGTAACAACAAATTTGCGATTTTGGAGCAATAATTGCACAATTTTTTCTATCGCGAGATACATGATAGCCCTGCGGAATGCATTATCGCATGCGATATTATCTAACGATAATAACCTGCCTGCGTGTTGAAAGCTTTATTGCGATAATGCATCCTCGATTCCTTACACTGCTACGTTTTAATCATCCAATATTATGTGTGTAGAAACGTTATGGCGGCAATAAAAGTGAGACCCCTCTAAAGCGACACGCTCACAACGCGTAACTAAACAAACACAGAACTTGAATGCTTTCGCCCAATCTAGATACCGGTCATAAAACATCGGTCAAAAAATTTGTAATTTCTATAAAAACCGCATTTGACAAAAAAGTTTTGTAACGTTGTTGTCGGCAATCGCGGTTTGTATAGAAAGTATTTTTTTTACAGAGGGTTAATGACCGCCACTTTTTAGATTGAGCAAAAGCACTATAATGTTTGTGAAAAGACATTAACGTCTGTAAAACGTCAATTCTATGGAAAGTAAAGTGCCGAGTGTCTGAAGCATAGTCAAAACAATAAAATAAATGCTACGTTAACATCCATGCAACATAATGGCATACTGTGTTACAACCATCCTTGTAACCATCACAGAACAGGTCAATTCCACTCTACTACATCACAAGAGTATGATTAAGATTTACTATTATTTTTGTTTTTCATGTTAATACAACTTTAAATTTTATTACAAAAGTGACTTTATAGCTATATAAATATCACCTGCATAAAATTGTGTCAAAAGCTTTATTTATCTTTTTAAACATCTTTAGAACTTCTCAGAGCTCTGAATTATAACATGATTTTAAGTAATAAAATAACTTATTATTAAGTCAAGAAGATAGTAAAAACTATCCTAGTCAATTTCTTTTCGATCCGATAATTAATTATAATCCGATTTAATATTGAATTAATTTGGATTATAAAAAAAAATACGTTAAATTTTCACATTAACTGAGGTCTACTATGTTGACCAACATAATAATAATAATAATTCCAGACAAAACTAATTGAAATAATTGTACCCACGTTAATATTTTACGAGCTGGCAGAGTCGCGAGTACTACTAATATTATAAAGTGAGTGAGGACGAAAATAATGTCCAATAAATGTTTTGCGAAATTCGATTTACTATCATCGGGAACATAACGTTCGTACTAAATCGTTGCTGAAGAGCAAAAAAAACTTATTGCTCTATAAAAAATAATTTTGTGGCAGTTGATAAGACCGTTGAGAGTCAGATCGTCGCTAATTCTTTCAATTCGGAGAGAAAAGTCATCAATAAATATGTTTTACCATGATGACTGTCGCGGTCGGAAATAGGACTCGTTTAGCGCGACTGATTTATAAGTTTATCGACTTTCATTTTGTAAATAACAATTTAGAGTTTTTTTTTAATATAAATTTATTTTAATTAAACAAAATGTCCGACAAGTGTCAATCGGAATCTAGCTAGATGGTTTCTTACCATTCACAGACATCGGGGAGAAATGTTTTTATTTATTTTACTACATATTATATTACCTACATATAACATACTTTCTGAATGTCGAACATTCATCTATTTAGAAAATTCAGATGTGCTTATTATAAAGTAGGTAAAGGTATTCTTTAACTATTTAGCTTTAGTTGATGATTGTATCGCGACAGACGATCAATTCTCGTCAAGAAGGATTCCTTCAAAGGGGCGGTTTATTGGCATCGGTTCGTTTAAGACTGGAGTGATACCAACGTCTCGAGAGAAGCCGCGCCTTCCCGTCGTTACACTTTTGACACATGTTTATGTATTTTCTCGGAACTTCGAAGTTTATATGCAATTGATTCATGCGTGTTGAGACAAATGTATTAACCGCGATAATTAAAATCATGGCTGTAAAGCAACTGTGCTCTCCGTAAACCTAGTTTTCGGAGCAATTGAAGACATAAATGAAAGAAGTGGTTAACTTACATTTTAAAAACTGCCGGTCTTTTGCGTAAATAGATGCTTAAGGACCGGAAGTTTTTCCGAATCATTTGATTTGAAATTAAAATAATTTGGGTTTGATTTTATATAATCACACAGAAAACCTAGATATTCGAATCGCTAAGTTACAAGATTTATCACAAATTTATAGGAAAAATTAGTATTTACTCTAAGATTGTAAAATGTTAGTTATTGACTTCTTCCACTTATGTCTTCAATTAAGATGGTTTAGCGTTTGTTTAGAAGTCTTAGAACTTTATTTACAGCGGCTGAGCTTATCAAGAGAACTTTAAAGCCTTTCATCGTTATTTGACAAGTATTTTAAATTACAGCAAATGATATTCGCGTGAACATGACAAATGAATGTAACACTTTAATAAGTGCAAGTGTTAAAAAATGAGGTTTAGTGGCTACATCGTAATGTCCGACCGACGGCGCACCAGCTGCGACAGGACATATAAAAGAATTATTAGTAACACTTTGATTATTTTTAAATGCTTGGCGTTGTATCAACATTGTACAGCGTGAGTGGAAAATCACTTCAATGAAAAAATCATCAAACAGTAATAGGCGTGCAATCAATAAAAACTCAACGACGTCTTTGAAAATCCATGTCTTGGGTTTAGCGTATTTGTTGTTTAGAAAAGTTTGGTAGTGCAATTGCGCTGTTTGTAGGTGTTTTGTTAATATGGTGCGATATATGGTATTTATAGTCTGGGTACTGTAAGCTTAAACTAGAAAAACCTTCTAAATTTAAAAATTCTGTAGATGGCACAGATCTGTCGTGAAACGGCATTATGCTGTGTTTCGTTCAGTGAGTGAGTTTACCGGCGCGGTGGCCCAACTTCCTTAATCCCCTATCCCTATTCCTTATTCCCTCATAAATGGCCGGCAACGCACTTGCGACTCTTCGGATGTCGCGATTGTCTATGGGCGAAGGCAGTTACTTTCCATCAGGTCTGTTCGCTTGCCCCTTATAATATCATAAAAAAAAACACAATTGTAGTGGCGAAAATGATTTTAATAATTTATCACAGCATGTGACCTTTACACGTATGTATAATATTTCAGTACAAGTTTTTGTTAAGAGTAAAGTGTTGTTCTTATTGGGATTTATGGGACAACGTGTTGTTTGTTATAAGTCAAATAAAATGTATGTAATTCGAAGGCTAATGTATTTGTTACCATCAAAATCAGACTCTGAGTAAATTCTGTTTCTTATATCTTAATATGTGGTATTTTCATACTTTTTAAATTGCGATATCATTTATTTAGATAAATAACATGTCGTACATAAAAAAAAAAAACAAAATAATGAAAACAAAAAAACCAATTGTAGTGCAATTTAACCAAAAACAAAAGACTGCGCCAGAATAACATTGCTAGTAAAAATAAATGCTAGGTTCAACTTATAGTAGCCATACCATATGAAATAAAAATTATAAGTTAGTCAATGAGTATTGTTTTGATGAATTATATCAAATCTCTTAAATTTTCATGTAAAAATTATAATTTACTAAACAAAATGGGACGTAATAATTTCATTGAATCAAATTTAAGCAAATTATTATCCACTTTTAATACATTATAACTTTATTAGTATATATTTTACTATCAGTGCAAACGACTAGGCACAACTTTATCGAAAAACTTTTTGTCAACAACACACTGTTTTAAAGATGAGTCATAGGCAAGCGATTTTATCACAAACAAATATTTACATGCTAAGCACGAGATTGCCAGGCTTGTTAATTTAAATTGTTATATTGATTAGAGTTGGATAGAGTGTAAGTTTCTCTCGTAATTAGTGACGTGGTCATGTAATGTCTAGAAACGGTGAAATGGGTAAGACAAAAAGGTATACATAGCGACAGACCTGAGGCGTCCAGGTGGCGACAGCGCGGCTGGAGGAGCGGCTGCGGGTGCGCCACAGCCGCTTACCCACGCTCTGCACCACGCTGCTCGACGACCGGGACTTCTGCATGGCACCTGAGGGAGCAGACACTGCTGCATTTTTGCCTAGCAACGTTGATAGGAACGAGTGCGACTGAGTAGGCGACAGCGGAGACGTCGGCGTCGACGCCACCGAAGCGAACTGCATATCCCGGTACGACGTGATCCAGGCCTCGTCGGTCTGGCAGCCTTTGTGGAAGCCGTCGTCGTCCACCTCGTTCGGCGGCCGAGGCTTGATATTTCGGAGATTTTTGTCGTAGTTTATGCGCTTGAAGCGATCAGTCTTTTCGGCATCGACGCTCTTCTTCCGCGCCATTCTGAGGTACCTCTTGATCGTGTCGCTGACCGACTGGGACACGTCGTCGTGGTCGACGCTGGATCGCCGGCGTGGCCGCCTCTCGTTGGGCGGGCTGGTGGGGCTCGTGGGGGCCGTCGCCGACTCGACCTTCTCCCTGTACTGCCTTTCGATTTCCGCAAGGACTTCCTCGGGGATGGGTGTCGTCTGTGTCGCGGCGTCGACGAGCCTCTCCTCCTGGGACTCGCCGAACACTTCGATCAGCGGTGGGGGAGATTTTGGAGATCCGTGTGAATAGTTATCATTAAAATTAACACTACTAGTAACCCTGCTCCGCAGCCCGCTCCGGGAGCTCGGCGCAACGACACCGCTCGACCCGTAGCCTCCTCCGCCGAAACCCCCGCTCCTGCCGCCCCGGTACGGCTTCGGCTTGCGGAGGTCATGGTACAAACTTCTCAAGGAATTCCTATCGCTCAACAAATCTTGCACAATATTGTCTCTATTGGACGAACCACTGTGATACCTACTGAGGTGCTCCCGCAATATTCTCTGTGTCGGGTCCGAGTCTGAGTCGGCCGGACGTCGGTCCGAGTGCTTTTTTAAGTAATTCCGCAACGCACTAACGAGTTCCTCGGACTCGGCGACTTTCGAAGGAGTCTTTTCGTCCTCTAATTTTAGATATTTTCTAAGAAGATCCACTAGTACGCCCTCGTCCTCCGAAGCGTTCGAGCACCCGTTGTTGAGAGACGTCGAGGGCAGCTGGGACGACGCCGGTGACGGGGGCGGCGCCGCGAAAAAATCGCGGCGGAGCTTCGCGATATCAAAGCGGCCGCCCGAGGTGTGTGGGATGTACAGCTCGCTAGGACGCGCTATCGAAAGCGCCACGTCATCCGACGGCGAGCGCGCGCGCACGGAGCCTCCTCGGGGGCGCTTCTTCCGGCGCGGCTTCGGTAGGACGCCCGGGTACGAGCTCTTCCTCCACAGCAGAAACCGTGGTTCCTTCTGACACACCTCTTGAAAATAAACTTCCAAACGCGGCAAGTCCTCCGGGCGGTTCTGGGCACCGTCCGGTATCAGCCGGCGGCCCGCGTCCGACATGTACTTCCAGGTCTTGCGCGTGAGCAGCCATCGTTCCCGCGGGCGTTCCCGACGTCGCACGGTCTTGGTCATGGGTTCGGCGAGTTCGAGGCGCGAAGGCCGGCGGCGCTCCATGCCGGCGTCAGGGGCGACCGTCTCTCTGCCGCATCTCCTGGCCTCGATGCGCGCACCTGCCCGCGCGAAACTGAGCGTTCCTCCGTACCGTTCGAAATATTATGCGCCGAAATAGACGTCCGTTAATAGAGCGGCCGTGAACTGAATATAGGGTGCGCGAGCGACGGCGCTCTGCTCGTCGCGGACTGCGGCTGCGTAAACAAACGGGCGCCCACGCCGCCCGCCCGCCCAGCGTCCCACCCGCCGCGCCTTGACCTGTGCCACCCCCTGCAAGCCTGCACCCTAGCACCCGACCACCGACAACCCAGAACGTCCATGTATCCGAAACTGACCAATGTATTTGATTTTGGACGAAATTAATCTTGACAAA
>JAOTAV010009390.1:15583-27905 GCA_026546445.1 Cyclargus thomasi | reverse complement strand
ACTCGACTTTTTGACGTATTTCGTATCGCGCTATCGTTTTGACAGCTCAGTGGAACGAAGCTGAACCGTTGTTGGAATTCAAACGCGACTCAGACGCTGACATACGAAAAGTTAGTCCGAACTTCCAAAGCTACTTTAGCTCGCACACAACTCAAACGTTTAATGTTTAGGTGTGTTAAATTGACGAAAATCGATGAAGAAAATATAATTTCTTAAAAAATAATGAATATAATAATTAATCAAATTTTCTTCCGATATTATAGCTTGTGTATTACTTTTTGAATTTAATAAGGAGTGTTTTGATTTTTAGTCTTCGACATGCCCATCAAAGTTCTACGTATTATGTATCACAAAAACTATATTATTATCACGAGTCACTTTTCAATACACTTATGGCGATCGTAAAATAAAGTAACACATTATACGAAATTAATTTTAACATTTGCATTCGCAACTACAAAATAAACTTTTCATTTGATCTTATCACACTTGTATTGCATTAATACCAAACAATATATCCATTGACGAATCAGCGCGTCGGCTTTGTCGCGTTCATATTTAAGCCAATCAAAATTGATTGAGAAGCGCGCTGATTGGTCGCTGCAATGTTTGTCACGTTTAGTTGTGTTCGAGTTACGTCTGAGGTTCAGTTACGCTTGGAACTTGGCTCGAAGAATAGCACGATACGAACGTAGCTGAAACATAACCGAAGTAAATGCGAACCTAAATTGAAACGTTTGAAAATAGCGCGATTATCCTGCTGGTCATTAGCCTGCATTGTCCTAATCAAACTTGGAAATAACATGTTTCTAACGCGAGAATCGAACCCACGACTTAGATTAGATGAACTGAAAAGACGGACAAAAGAACGGTTAATGTATAGGCTTAGGCCGATCCTTATAAGGCACTCATTTCTGTTCATCTATAATTTTTTTGATGTGAAAAGCGGTTTAATTTTTTATTTAATATTATTCTGTTTATTGTGCTATCTCAGCGTTAAGCGTAAAAATTATGTGTATAAAAGGAGTTTTAATGCAAAGAAGAACAACGTATACTGTTATTTCCGAACTATATAGATCCCACCAAAAGCATTTTCATGTAAAAAATGTTGCCAAGATGAGAGCAAAATTTAGTTCGTGTGCCGTAGTGCCAAAAAGGAGTGAGATTTCACGGAGAGCCTAGTTTCCAATCTTAGATACTCAGTCCTCAATCTTTAAGCCTTAATTTTACGCTTAATTTACGGCGAAATACTAGCTATAGCATTTAATTTTTTTTTTTCATGTGTCGGCCGCATGAAAAGAATATATTAAACGTTACAAAATGGCCAAGTCACCCACTTTGACTAAGGTGTAGAGTTTTTAGATTCTTTTCGTGCGGTCGACACATTATATCTAGTATTTGCTGTGACTTAAACGTTATAATAATTTAAATTGTAAACCCGAAAAATAGGTCTAGATACGTCAATGAGTTCAGTGTATTTATAATATAGAGGTCAGTGCGACAAAACGCTTAGGAACTATTGCGAAATTTCAGTGTCGCATCTGTTATAGTACCAACTCTTAGCCTATGGCACGCAGTTTACTGCCATGAGTTTGACGGGATGTGAAAACGTGATGTTGTGTTTTTGTATTTCTTCGCTTAATTTGTGTTTTGTTTTGGGTTTTAATGCGTTATAGTGGTAGAATATCAACCACTAAATATTCGTTATCATGCACAAGTGTGGGCAAGGGATACAACTTCAAGCAACGAGCTATTTTATGTATCCCTCCAAAACTCCACTAGAAATTTTAGTAAAGCGTCTACCACTTTACTAAATTCATTGACTTGATTGCACTGACAATTTATCTTGACTTTGACTAGACTTTAGACTTTACGAAATATTGTAACGTTGCTATATTATTGGACCAAGAAACTTGATTGGGACTTTACACGACACTGGCCATGGTTATATAGCCGTAGCGCTATAAAAAGAAGATGAAGATAAATTGTCATGAGTGTCATTTCAGCCACAGTTGACATTTGTCAGCTGGGCATCGATTTATTGTATTTTATATTGTTTTGTAGTAAATTTTAATTTTGCGTTCTACAATTAAGATATCATAAATTACGTATATGGATATTACGAACAACATACATGCTTAGTCTCTTGTACGTGTAAGGCTGCGAGAGCGGTATGTTCAATTAGCTTGTGTCCTTGGTAGTTATGTATTTCTAGTACTTACATTATTATCATTACAACCACTCTTCTGGTTTTGTTATGCTAATACAATTCTCCAATGGTCTTTGAAATCATTGAAAATTGACATTATATACGGTTTACAGAAACGTTATCGCTTAATCACAATGCCTAGCTCTAATCTTATTGTGCCTGTGGTGTTGTGGGGAAAACATGCGCCAACCCACTGTATATCTTCCGTGTACCTCTCCCGGGATCAGAAGACTCTGGTCACCGGATGCTATGACGGTCAGATTTGTATATGGCAAGTTGATCCTGAGACTCTGAAAATGACTCCTCGCTGCCTTCTTGTGGGACATACTGCACCAGTCACTTGTCTTTCCAGAGCATCAATTATACAGGTTTGTTTTGTAATACTATTTGTACATTATGTCTGTAATCATATACCCATACTATGGTAGAAAAATACTACTAAACATGAACATGTCATTTTTTTCAGGATAATAATTTTATTGTCAGTTCATCTGAAGCTGGTGAGATGTGCACTTGGGACTTAGTGGATGGGAAATGCAGAGAGAGTGTAAAGCTGACACAAATACATACTAACATTCAGGTAGACACTTTATGTTAATCGGTTTACAAGAAATGTCTGCCATCAATCATCATCATCATTCATCATTTTATGATTTGTTTTTTCATTTCACTTTAACATGCCATATCATTGTTGAAGTTCTAACACCATGTAAGTCAAAAGTAGCAACTTTTCAGGACAGTGAAACAATTTATTGAATTTTGTATAGATCATACTAATAGATTTTTACAATTTAAAAATTGTACAAGTTTTTGTTAGTTGACTGTTAGATTTCCGATTTTCTGGAAAACAGCATGAAAATGACAAAATAGCCAAAAAGTTGAAGTTTTAATGCCTCATAAGTTACTTACTAGGTGTTAAAACTTCAACAACAATATATTCTTGAACAGTTGTTTTTATATTACTGAAAGGTTGCATACACAATTTTTATAATTTAAGCAGTTTTTTAAGTAATCAGTCTCCAAAATAATTAAGTGGTTGATCTGCACCTAATATAAATAAATATTGCTAAATGTAATAACAAAATATATATCCAGAACCCTTCAGTAATCCTTGTCCTGACACATTATTAATAAATTTATTATTATATCTTATGAGATGTGTTTCATCTTTCAGGCTTATCATATGTGTAACAGTGAAGACCTGAGACTATTCTGTAACGGATATTATGCTGAAATATTGATCATGGATCCGTTTTCATTAGAAATTCTTTTCTGTTTGAGCTCTAAAATGAACCCTGATTGGATATCTGCCTTACATGTAAGTGTCTTTAATAATATTATTTTTAAAGTTTTTCTAATTTAACTAGGCCCTTTTGGTTCTGTTTCATTCTCATTAAAACAGCACAGTAAAAGAATTTAGGAATTTGTAAAAAATAGTATATTTATGACTTGTTTTTTTTCTAGGTTTTAAGGCCATCTTCAAGAAAGGATGATGTTGTCCTGGCTATATCTATAACTGGTACAGTAAAGGTGAGAATAATTTTCTTTGGATATTTAGTTACTTAAAAATATGTATAATAGAAATAATATGTCTGTCTTTACCTACATTTTTTTAGGTGTGGTCTCTTCTTGGGCATGAAAATAAACAATCTGAGCCAATTTATGAAAATGAGTCAAAGCAGATCCGCTGTCTTAATGCACTGTCCCTGAATTGCTGTGCTTACAATCAACGAACTGTTCTTATTGTGTGTGCTAAATATTGCCAAATATATGACGCGGGTAAGAGGAAGTGTATATTTTATCAACATCTCGTTTCATAGCTTTAGTTTTGAAAAAAATTGTAAAACATAAAAAGTAAAGAACTTAATTAGGTGGATCATTATTTTCACACCTAATAAAGCAATCTATAGACTTGATTTTTCGTTTAGACTTTGAAATATTGGAGATTAACATAGCTTACCCGATTTTCGAGTTCTACACGAGCAAAGCTGCGGGCACATTATTTTAAATATTACACTATTTAAAATATTTTTAGGGGACTTTTCTGTTCTGTGCTCGATACAAGCGCCTTCTGGTGAGCGCTGGATGTCCGGCGACTTCTTAGCACCTGATAGGGTACTCGTTTGGTCTACAGAAGGAAAGGGGTACCTCTATAAACTGCCTGCCAAGTAAGTATACTTATAACCGGCATAGTAAACATTTTTAGTCTTGAATTGGTGAGTTAAAGTGGAAGAAGACTGGTTTATATCGTGTTTTTGCTAGTTTATGAGACATAATATTATGAAACCATAAGTTAAGTTTTTTAAAGTCAATCTTTTACTAATGAATATAAAATACGATATTGAGAATTTTACTTACTTAAAGCAGTGTATACTCATTTTATAAATGTCGAATTACCAGTCTTTTTACTCTTATCAAAATTTCAACATTCGATATTTTATGTTAGCCATTAGTTATTCATCAGAGCACTATGCGGCTGTTTTTTGTTAGTTCATAACACAATAGTGCCATTGAATGAACATTTGATTGAATACATCTACATTGTTACATGTTTCATAAAACTCAGATACCAGCTCCTGATATTATATCTATCTTCATGATAGAGTGAATTTTTTGTCATGATAAAGTGAAATTAAAATACTTTTGGCACGAAAGTAAAAATGTTTTGAAGAAGCTAAATATGACGCTCAGTTCGAGTGTGGCTAAAATGTAATTTCTTTTTATAGCAAACTTCGTGGACGAGCTATCAGTAGGTCAGCACTGTTTTATTTCGTATTTGTATTTTATTTGTAGCGTGTTTGTGAATTTTAGTTTAGGTCTTTAGCACTCTAGCCTTAGTTCTCTGATCCTGTACAGAAATCATCTATAGGGTAATCTTGTCGTCTCACAGCAAGACTTGTGGCAAGCTGTTTAAAAAAAATACATTCGTAAACAAGTAAATACTAAACACGACTTCAAACATTTATTTAAAGATTTACAAGTAACATACATGTGTACTGTAATATACACTCATTTTTAGAAGTCAAACGAGCTTTAAGCCTAGTAATATTGCTTCACATCTATAACTATTGTAATATTGTATAACAAATAGATATATTTAAATTAATAAATCGGTGAAAACCTTCCTTAAAAACGTTGTATATGCGTTTTATAGTTTATTTTTTAAGAAATAGGCTACGCTTTACTCTTCAATTTGAGATATTTTAAACAATTTAAAGCTTGACCTATTTCATGTTTTTAGATACTAGTGTGTGTATTATGTTGCATACAGCACATCATTTCAACCATCTGTGTTTTGTTTATCTTTTTTCTTAAAAAAAAGGCTAATAATTTAAAATTGTATAATCTATGTGTATACTTGTATGTATATTTTTCTACATCATGGTCATTTTATAGTTATTCAAGTGCGTTTCATATTTATCGTAAAGGGTACGCTACGTGATAAATAATAACGTTCTGTACGTAAAAAGTGCGTACGCATTGCGTACGAGCGTTTGTGACAATATGAAAATACATTATTGGTCTTTTGTGCAGTCTGTAGCGTATTTAAATCGACTAAGTTTTAAGGTGTTATTTTGTTCCAATGTGATTGTCATGTTTCAGTTCTGTACCTGATCACAAGGGTTTCCACGGGCCATCTGTCGACCATGATAGCCCAGTGTTGTATAGTATTCTGGCTCATCCGGATAATAAGGTTAGTTCAAATCTCCTTTACTTACAAATTACAATTACATCTACAACATAAATTATTGACTTTTCTCTTGAATATGATAAGACTATAACATATTATAAGACTATGTAACAAAAAATGGGCACGAATTTGAAGAACGAAAAAAAATAACTTATTGGTTCAATTGTCTAGCAATAGTGTGATAATTTTGAAAACAAACAAGTGTTCAGGTTGCTGGTTCATTCTATATATTATGGTATGTCACTGCATTTTACTCGTTACTAATGCGCTGGGTGTGTCATAACAATATGGAGTGATTTGAGGTGTCAAATAGCCGCCTGACTTTTAAAAAGGGCCAAATTGTATGCCGCCGACCGCTGAGTGCCCCCTTTTATCCACCGTACGCGCTGTGCGCACCTATGATGCGCGCAGCGAGTATTTGATTTTTAATTTACTAATACTATATTATTGAAATTATTTTACTGTATACGTTTAACAGTTGCTGTCGTGCCCGCCCGCTATCCGCTTCGTGCTGACGTCAGTGGGCGGCAAGCAGCGGCGGTTGCTACTGCGTGGCGACTCCGCCGGCGTCGTGTCGCTGTGGAACGTCGACGACGCCGTCAACCCCGTACCGCAGAAAGTGCCGTGTAAGTGCCAGGCACAACTAATGCTATGCTGCGTTGCATCGTAGCAACTGATCAAAGCAATCTATGCCACACCTGCCTTGCGCACGCATTATCGCAACTAGGGTTTGCGTCATGAGCTCCAATACCGTAGCGCATAACCTTCTTTTCCGCTTCGTCTTTTGTCCGTCATTCCGTTGAAACGTCGCATACGACGACGCAACGCATCAATGCTGCTCATCTTAAAAAAATACGTCGCAATCACAACGACGCAACGCTTGTCGACGCCTTGCTGGCCGTTTAAGAGGGAATCTCGCTCTCTTATTAAAGGTTTGTTATGTAACTTAGATAAATAGAAAATTCAGCAACTTATACTTTAATACTGCGCACGTTTTTAAATACAAAAGTAATAAGCATAGGGTTTATGTTGTTTTCGCAGCGCACGCGCCAATAGTGCTGACAAGTCTAGAGATGGCGTGGGCGGAGATGAACCCCAGTCCAGTAGGCATACTGGACCAGTTTAGCCATCCCGATGAACCGGGTATGTCAGTTTACTAATATTAGGCGCTCCACACACCAAAGCCGCCGATTTGTCGGCGACACGCGCCCGCTCTGGCCGCTGACATGTCGGTCGCCTTTGGTGCGCAGTGCGTTTTAAGTAAAGATATTTGGTCAAATAAACAGATTTGGTCCTTTTTAGATAACAGACTAAAGATAAAATATTAAGTTTTTATTCCGTTTGACTGAATAGCTACAGTGCATGACTGGCATAATATTGTCAGGTAATCTGAGGACTGTAGGTATATGACAAAACCCGACCGAAAGAACACTCGGCGTTCGGTGGCATACAAATTGTCACTCTAAATGACAGGCAGCAATTTGACATCTCAAACCACTACATTATATGTGTTTTGACAGGCATGTCATGCTGTTAGCGAATATTCTTTTAAGGTACCTACTCCGTTCATTAAGAAGATATTTTGTCGACAGAGGTAAAACTAACAGCGTCTATTTACCTGCTGGCCGCCAACCGGCTGGTGGTGGGTCGCGAGGACGGGTCTATAGTGATCGTGAACGCCACGCACACTGTACAACTGCAGCTGCTGCATGGTAGCCACCAGCAACTCGATGGTGAGCACAACTATAATAATAACTCCAACACCGGCTTTGAGTGACGGTGGCCGGTTTCATTGAAACGAGGCAAGGCGAACATATTAGCGAGCGGAATTTTAAGTAGAAACAGTGTTATTCCGCTTTTTGCGGAATGGAATAGAAAGGAAAAAGCTGTTTTGCGAAAGCATGGCGTTTCTGAATATAGCAAGGGTTATGGCTGTTACATATCTTGCGTAGGATCATGTTAACCCCACAGTTTAAAGTGTAATAAAATGTATAAACAGATTTTTTCATACAATGTTTGTAGCATAATATACTATCTTAGTTATGTTATATATCTTAGTTATGTTATGTAGCATAATATACTATCTTAGTTATGTTATGTAGCATAATATACTATCTTAGTTATGATTATATATCGTTTTCGTAGACTGGCCACCCCATCAGCTCCTGTTGGGACACAACGGTCGCGTCAACTGCCTTCTGTACCCGCACCACGTTCATCCAAGGTAAGTTGTTAATAGTTTCAAGTTTGCCTTTTAAAAATTAAGTCTATAAATACAGAATGGATATTTTGCTAATCCCATCTGGTATCAGGTCTTAGCATATTCTATCTTTTTGTAAAATATAGAATGTGCTGAGAGTAGGTATACAATATACATGTAGATAAAAAAAGCTTCAAAGAACTATTAAAATTGTACGGTACATACTTTATGCGTACGTGCTATTTGCGTGCGTACACGCCGCTTTCACTAGTATTTTATTTCGATCTATCCATTTGAATTTCGTTAAATTATCTAACTATTCCATCGCAGATACGACAAGTCTCACTTGGTGTCTGGCGGTATCGACTTCGCGGTGTGTCTGTGGGACCTGTTCAGCGGTGCGCTACTACACCGGTTCTGCGTGCACGCCGGCGAAATCACGCAGCTTATTGTGCCACCCCAGAATTGTAGTGTAAGTCCATAGTATAAAATTGTGTTATATCAATGTTGCCGCTTTTCTTTAACTAAAAAAGTTGCGCGCGTTGCACTGACAACGCGCGGAGTCCATAAAATAAGCGTGTAGCTTTTGTTTACGTTGTTGGTTTTCTTTTACTTATAGAATTGCGCGTGAGCTGACAACGTTAAATAAGCGTTCGAAATTTATATACCAGTTTTTTTGCCTCAATTACGTTGCGCGCGAGCTTATAACCTTGCACATTAGTGTGCAATGTTCGCGAGCGAGTTGCACGTAACGTGTTGTGATATTGCCAAGTGGACCGCAGCATTTTCACTCGGTGTTCAGTGGACCGAGTATTCATACTTCCATACTAAAATTATAAATGCGAAAGTGTGTCTGTCTGTCTGTCTGTTACCTCTTCACGCCCAAACCGCATAACCGATTTTGCTCAAATTTGGTACGAATATACTTTGAGTCCCGGGGAAGGACGGAGGATACTTTTTATACCGGAAAAATGTACGGTTCCCGCGTGATATATATTTTTTAAGCGAAATGGTGTTGAGGGTATCCTCCAGTATGGTATAGCTTGGCCTGTCCTTCTTTCTTTCTTTCCTATTTTATTATATAGCTAGTGTATCTGGCTAGACATCTCTCAATATTTTTAATTTCAATTAATTTTTCGTGTCCAAAAGGGACCATTAACGCAGAAATCCGGAAGTTTTTAAACTATTAGTTATCTGCTTCATCCACATATGACTTCAAGTGTGAATCTTTTGTTACAGCCTCGCATACAGAAGTGTATTTGCTCTGTAGCGTCCGACCACAGCGTCACTTTACTCAGTACGTACACATTGTGCTATGAATTATAATAGCATTTATTTTTAGACTTGCCTTTTAATAAATCTAAATTCTAATACTTATTTAGATATAATATTCTTAAATTAAGAACATATAACCAGGTATAAAGCTCGCACACGTATAATAATTGTAATAAAAGAAATACGGTTACTGTATCGTAGGTCTATCGGAGCGGAAGTGTGTGACGTTAGCGTCGCGCCACCTGTTTCCGGTGACGACGATCAAGTGGCGGCCGCTCGACGACTTCATGGTGGTGGGCTGCAGCGACGGCACCGTCTACGTGTGGCAGATGGAGACGGGACATCTGGATAGGGTGCTGCATGGTGAGTGATACCAGATATTTAAGAGGCAAGCGACCAGATAGGTTATCTAATAGAAAGCAACTGCCGTCGCTCATGGACACTCGGCCTCCGGTAAACTCACTCTCTGGACGAAACACAGCCGTTTCTCTCAAGTTTTCTGTGAGGCCGTGGGATACTATGGCTTTGCGACAATGAGCATCCGTACTATGTAGTTGAGATCGAAAAATGTCTCATTGGTCACGCCTACACCCGGGTATGAACCTGCACCCTCTCGAGTGTGAACCAAAGGTCTTAACCAATAGGCCATGGACGATCTATATACCTATACTAGATGATTCGTTTATCATGCCAGAATCGTACAATTTTCCGGGATAAAAGTATACCAAATTTAAGCAAAATCGGTTCAATGGTTTGGCCGTGAAGAGGTGACAGAAAAACAGACAGACACACTTTCTAGTTTGTAATACTTGTATGGATATTCAAAAAAATATGAATTAAATCTTCAATTGTTAAGAAAAAGGTTATAAAGTAGTATTTGGAGTTGTGCATCAGTAGGAAAAACTTAAACACGCTCACTTTTCCTGGTACAGAACGGAATCCGCATTAATTTGTGGCTCGTCGGAATAACTTCTTATGTAAACATTGACAGTGCGTTATAGACTTTAGAGCAAAATAAAGTTGCAAAACTAAAACTATCGTAAAAATTCTTAGGCATGATAGCGGAAGAGGTGCTGTCGGCGTGCGACGAGACGGTGGCGGACGAGCTGGGCGGGGCCGTCAGTGCGGGCACCGACCTGCAGGGCCTCGCCAATCCCGCTGTACACTTCTTCAGGTAACATATATTATTACTGTGACCCTGATCTATATACGTATGTAAGATACAACAGAATGACTGCATAATATACTCGTGACGATATGATTGCACGGTATACTTGGCTATAGGCTATAATTATATATAACTACAACATATTTATTCTTCATAATATTATTGGCCACAGGGCAAAGACTTTGGATCGAGAACACGATAAGCTTTACATTTAAAAATCAAGGATTATGGGATTTAATTAAAAAATTAAAATGACAGTTTTAGCAAAATTTAAGAGTTATCTTGAGATTTCAGCGCGTATCAAGCGAGTTGTTTGTGAGTATTTATGTGAAAGTGAAAAAGTACATGTAAATTTATTTATCAATGAACGCTGATTTATTTGTATTGTGACACCCAGTAACGTAAATCGTAAATACACAGGGGTCTGCGTCACCGCAACTTGACGGCGATGCGTGCGGCGACGGCGCGCGGGTTGGCGGCGCTGCAGGCGGGCGAGCGCGGTAGCGGTGGCGGCCCGCTCGCAGAGCCAGCACGCGCGCGCCGCGCACCGCTCACCGTGCAGGGCTTCCGGTCCAACCCTGGCGGTGAGTCGTCATCACCACAATAATCTTCTACATCAACATCACCACAGTAATCGTCATCATCATCATCATCTTGCGGAGGATTTCAAAATCTTATTAAAGTGGCCCAGGTAAAGGGGTTAATTAATTAAAAAAGTAAAGACCGGTTTAAACCACCTAATGTATTTTATTAGGGTTGGGATAAACTGACAGATTCCCCTTGTGCATCCGTCACTTTTGTCTATTTTTCTGTAGAAAGAAACAGTTTCTCAATCGGTATGCCGCACATGTTCTCTTTTAGGCGCATATGACGTAGTTATGAAAACCAGAAAGCAACAACAAAAGCGATCCTTTAGGGTTGTGAGTGGAATAGAAAAGTAGTTCTTAGTTATTCTTCCATTCTATTATTATCGCCTATTGGGTTATAGCATTATTTTCCTTAAATTTCAGAACATCGTGGTCAGCATGATTTTTAGTAAAATGCCTCTGACAGTTGATACGATTGTTAATGTATTGTTTTCGTAATTAGATCCTGAGAGTCACATCCTGTTCTTCGACATCGAGGGTCTGATTGTGGAGCTGCTGAGCGAGGAGTACTCGGCAATGAGTCCTGCTAGCTTAGAGGTAGAATATTACACTGTAAATACAATATTAGTAGTAGTGATTTAAGATTTGACATCTCAAATCACTACTACTGCCGCCTGTCATTTAAATTTTGGCAATTTGAATTCCGCCGACCGTTGAGTGTTTTTTTGACGCCGTGCACGCAGTGTGTACTTTGCAGCGAATACGTGTGTAGTGTGTACATTTTTAAATTACTAGGCATAGTGCGCGAATTACGCTAACACGAAATTGCGACGTTCAAATCAGTACGAAATGTAGGATATATCATTATTCCTTTCTAATACGACCCGACAGATGTTGTCCGTTTGGGCTGATTTGTAAATCTGTAGTAGTATTTTATGATTTCTTAAACACACAAAATTATTCCACCTATTTCGGCCTTGTAGTTGAAGAGTTAAGTAACATACGCACGCACACATACAAAATAAGTGTATGAGAGTTTTAACACGATGTGTGTAACAGGCGGCCGGACTCATCACGAGCGAGTATATGAAGGTGGCGGCGCTGACGCAGTCTGCCAGCCCCGATGCTGCCAAGAAAATATCCGGTTTGTTCTTACATTAAGTACTTTTATACGTACGGATAGCAAGCTAGT
>JAOTAV010009390.1:0-15483 GCA_026546445.1 Cyclargus thomasi | reverse complement strand
CAGCCCCGATGCTGCCAAGAAAATATCCGGTTTGTTCTTACATTAAGTACTTTTATACGTACGGATAGCAAGCTAGTCTAGCTAGTTCGCAAGCATTTTAAACTGTCTTGCATTGGTGATACTGGCTTATCAACGAATTTACTTATAATGTAACCACTAACTGGCTTATCAACGAATTTACTTATAATGAAAACACTAGCTTGACAGATCAGTGACACTAGGTTGCTTTTCTCTGCTTGCTTGCATCATACGTGTTAGGCACTCCGCTGCATTGAGCGCGTGTGCCCGTAACGGGTGGCCACGTAATGGTCACGTGGCGTTGTTTAATGCATATTGACGTTCGCGTCCGTGTGACGGACGACCCGCCTAAGGCCGTTTGTCCACCAACACCGTTAAACGGGGACGAGAATATTGCGGACGCATAAAATGCTACTTTATGGCATAGACTACAGGTTTCATTTTTATGACGGCGACGAAATTGACGATAGAGCAATGCCGCTAAAAATGATACTTATGGCCTAGATCATAAAGTTGAATTTTATTGGGCCGATATAATGTCGTTCTCGGTTGACGGTTTTGGTGGACAAACGGCGTAACACAGCGTTGGTCTAATATAAACATGAAATAAGCACGCCAAATGACCACTCGTTGCGGGCGGCCAGCTTAAGATGGAGGATCAAACTAAACTGTTTATAAAAGTACGACGTAGCTTCCAACGAAACTACGTCATCGAGAATCGTCAGCTTACTGAAAAAGAAGCGCCTGCAGAGGGATAGAAGGAGACTTTTTAAATTAGGAAATGTTAACATAATTACTGTAATGTAATGGATTTTTGACATAAATCATCACAATGTTATTATCAAATATTTCTGCTTAGGGTCAATTAACATTGCAACGTGACGTTTTTAACGGACAGACTTCAATTGTGTGAGTCGTCATTAATGCATCTACGCATATCTAGCCGTTATGTTACAGTGTGAATTGACCCTTACCCGTCAGTTTTTTAGTCTACGATTACAAACAAATGCAAAACAAGTACACACAACATCTCAAAAATTCTTCCAAGCATCTTATGTTTTATACGTCTGTCTTTATTACACGCATTCATTAATTGGATAGACTTTTTCGGTCGTGTCAAAGACAAGGCCGGCGATATGGAACGCTTGTTGAAGGAGAAGGACAAACATGGTGGGTAGTTTTTAGTTGACTACATTTTTTAGATAACGAATTCGGACGCTTGCCGGAACGCACTCTGTTATTCATATGTTTTGATATGGACCCCGCATACCATAGAAGGTACCAGGAATTCTTGATAGGTTTTTGTGTGGTAACTAACAGGTGTCCAAATTTTTCGAACCAGAAATTTGTATGTACTGCCAGTTTTAAGAGAAAGAAAGTGGTTTGGTCTAATATCTAATCATTTAGCGTGTAGGTACAAAATCTTTTTTGTCAGAAGTTTTTAAATATCCACAATTATATAAATTATAATATGAAGGAGATTTTAATAACAATAATTATAGGTATTCTGGCGAAAATGAAGGAAGGCGCTGAAACGATGCAGACCAAGCTGCAGGCGAAAGCAGAGCAGCTGAAGGGACATCTTGACCCGAAAGGTAAGAGACACCTGAAATTACTTTAACAATTGAAGACATGAAGAAGAAGAAGTGGAAGAAGCGGGTAACTTACATTTTAAAAACCCAGTTTTTAAGTTAAAAGATTCGTTAAAATTTTATGGTAAAAATTAGGTGTTTTTGTGTACATGTCTATTGTAATTGTTGTTTTATTTATGGTCTATTTTAATTTTTGTACACAATAAAGTGTATTTGTTGTTGTTGAATTTCTTCAAAGGTGTTAAAATGTTAGTTATCTGCTTCTTCCACTTATTTCTTTAATTATAATATTAACTTATTTAGTTATGATTTATTTAGCTCGGTTGAAAATGTGGTAAAATTAAAATTTTGTCAAGAATGTATAGACCGACCGGGTCGGGCACTATACAACAAGCACGAGCACGCACGGCAACGTGCAACCGTTCAAAATTTCGTCCGAGCAACGTGCTTGTTTTACTGTTTTTATTTATATATTAATACGCAAGCGGAAAACTTTATACTCTTTGCTACGAAAGGCTCGTAAAAGCATGAAATTTCTCCCAGTTATAGTTGATATGGAAGAGGAGTGTGGAATACCAATATTATTTTAAAATTTTGCATTTTTTTAAATAAAACACTATGCGCACTACAACAAGCACACTACAATATATTGACATGACACGATAATCGTACACGAAATCCTCTTTTGTTTATGGTTGAAGCCTGTGATTTGTAAAATAAAATTTAGTGGTCTAGTAACAAGATCTTTATGCCAAATTGAAAGTGATCAAGAAATTGAAGTCTGTGATTGAATTGATTACATTTTTTATTGGTCCTCTACACGATGGATTCAAAAATTTATAGTCGAATTTTGACCACAGTGCGACCTCTAGTGATTATAGTAAGACATAGGCTGGCCGTATGCTCGCGACTGGCACCCGCGCCTGGCTGAACGCAGCGTAGGGGTGAACGCACATTCTAACAGAATTCAGAAAGCGGCAAAGGAAACGAAATTTTAGAATTTGATATATGAAATGTCATGGAATTTTGCTCATGCCGAATCGTCCAATTTGTCCGAATCGTTCGCTGTCAAATAAAGAAAATGAATTCGAATCCTTTGGCTCTGATAGATGTGCCTTCTTCATTAATGACTTAACATAGGTCTACTCTTTGAAATCCATACTCATATATTAATGGGAGAGCGTGTTTGTTTGTTTTTTTGTTTGTCCTATCTTCACGTCGCAACGGAGCAACTTTATGACGGGATTTTTGTGTCAAGTTAGTTGGGAGGCTGGAGAAGGACATAGGGTACTTTTATTCCGAAAAAATATACGGTTTTCGGGCGATAACCTCATTTTGGCGCAACGGATTTGCGGGCATCATCTAGTAAATTATAATGTTATATACATATATATTGAGGATACCAAATTTTTTAAATAGTTGAAAAATTCTCTGACTATATTTGATAAACAAAGTCGTTTTTTTTTCAGGTAAGCCTGTTGCAATTAGTAACGTAAGTAGAATAAACATATTCGTAACATTCCAACAAACTACATTTTATTTATCTCCGTTCTTCGGCGACGTTTTTAACCACTTAAGCTTATTTATTATTATAAAAAGTGCGACATTTGTCACTCCATGTACACGTACAATAAGCCGTGTATTATAGGAATGAGTACTGTACGCATTTATTATATTTAGCCTCCAAGGTGATCTACATTCGTAAATAATTGATAAATGTACCGCAGTGTACGCACGGGGGAGAATTTCGATCGAGTATCGACTTTTAAACGTTAATTAAATTTTAACTTAATTTTAAGTGACTTAACTTGGTATTTGCTTCTAAATTTTGTGTTTACGTGAAGTTTTTAACATAAAATTAAGTTAAAATGTAGTTAACTACTTATCGTTCCTTTAGAAATCTAAAGTAGCCTATCATAGTTTCAACTTCTTTTTAACTTAGTCTATGCCAAAACCCATGTCAATTGGTTGCTTCGTTAGTGTGTGAAGTAGGGCCAAACAAACATACATTTTCTCACCTTTTTGTTACTCTGAATCTGATTCCCTAATCCTATTATATTTTTTAATATCTTGATCACTATAATTAAATTTAGAACCTGTATACAGGATGTCCCATAAATCAACGATATGCCGAATAAAAGGGGATAGACCAAGATATTACAGTTACTATAAAAAAAAAGAAAAAAGCTTTGACATGTATTTTTTAAATTATATTGCGTGAACAGGGAACCCTATTGTTACGAATTCCATGTCTTTCTTTAAGTCATCCGTTTGTCTGTCTCTGGGCTCAAATTGTAATAAACGCACCAAATTTTTTAAGATTAAGAAAAAAAAATACGGGAAAAGTTACATTTATCGTCGTCTCAAGACTTATCATAAGACCAACGCAGGATGGTAATTTTTTATATATATATATTTTTTAATGCCATATAATTTGCTAAATACGTTTTTAAGATTTTTTTCTTTTTTTATAGTAACTGTCTTAAATTAGTCTATCACCCATTTTCGGCTTATCGTTGATCTATGGGATCGGAACATGCTTGTGCAAATTTAAGTCTGTGAGTTTACGGACTACGCCCTAGCCAAGGTAGTCAAGATTCAATAGTTAATGCACCGCAACACAAAGCGGTGCCTTTCCGGCTTAGAACATAAATACTATTATTGCGTAACATGCGATTGACATATTGCTAACAACTAGTAGACATTTTAATAGTTTTTTGTCATGATTCAATAATAAAATGTGTATTGAATAGCAAATCGTGTAGATCGAATTCAAAAGGCTTTTTGCGTCAATAAAAACGTCACAAAACGCACAACGCACGTGCAGCTATTTTTAGGCGCGTGCTCAAGTCATTGCTATGATTCATATTAAGTTAAATGTCTTAGATTAATGTGTAACATGCCTTAATTCATTTGGCATTTATGAAATTACTAGCTTTTTCCCGCGGCTTCGCTCGCATTAGGAAGTATTTTCACACAAACTTTCAAACCCTACTTCACCCTCTGGAACTAAAATGTTATAAAAGGCTTAAACACGTGCTTTTTTATTTTGAGACAGCAGCTCGGAAACAAAATTTTACGTCTTTAACTTAAGAAATGTCGAACTTTTATACAAACTTTCAACCCCTTAGGGGTAGAATTTTTCAACTTTCTTAACGGGTGTCTACTCAATAAAATAATACTACTCACCAAATTTCATGGCCGTAGCTTTAACGGTTTTTGCTCGGCGATGATGAATCAGTCAAGTTAGTCAGGACTTGTTATTTTATATATAGATAAAGGAACAAAGGAGCAATACCTGATGGAAAGCAACTGCCGTCGCCGAATAGACTAAGGGAATAGATATAGGGTAAGGTGTAGGAGATGGCTTTAACTCTTACTATCTCCTTTATGAGAGACCAGACTGTACCACCGAAAATGTAGTAATTTCTGCATACTAACTGTTATTAGTTGAGAAGGCATTAATTTTTATTATTCATACTATGGCCAAAATATTTATCAAAGCTTAGTATTTATCAAAGATCTGTTACAAAACTTAAAGTCTATATGAAGCATACTCCTTACTTGTACGTTGTGTCAATTACAATAACAAAATCTGCATAATAAAGCAAATAAATATACAACTATGAGACTTATTAATAATAATATGTCACATGAATGTCAACTTATATACGGAAGATATTACCTTCTAGACTATTATGATATAAATATCATAAAAAAAACGAACTCCGCTGGCTCAGCGACCCAAAGTGGACCCCAAGTTGGCCTCCGAAATGAGCACTCGCCATAGAACCCTGTTTTGTCCTGCGCCACCTTCAGCCAGTTACTGAAGATGACGCGGGTCAGCCTCAGTAGCTTCTCTCCTCGCTGGAGAGAGTCTGGCGCCCTACCGGACGACGTCCTGTTGGACCGGTCCAGTACTCCTTTTTTTTACTCCGCGATCATCTCCCATATGATTGTAAACAAAAATACCAGATGGTAGCTGTTAGACCACACTTGAATGTTCTATATGGTTTAAGCTTAACCCCCTTATACATTAAAATATTTCAACAGTGTTTAAATAATCCAGATTCGCAGTCCTTTTTAGAATAGATTTAAATTATTTTTAGAATAAGGGAGTTAATATAATAAATGATTCCGTTGCACATGTAATGTTTTTAAAATATTATGTCTTTCAAAAGTAATTCAACATCAGTAATTTTATTTCATGTTAAAGTTTTAAGCGTGGTTTGTGCTGGCCACATTACTTAAGTGGTTTGATACCACTTAAGTAAAATACCGTTATTTATATCAATAACTAATTAAAGTTGTGTCCACTTGGCTACTAGATCTGTAATTATGGAAGCTCTTGATCCTGCCATTGGATCTAAACGTATTATTATTATGTTTCCCACCCCGCTATCAAGTTTTAATCGTCGACAATTTTTATGCGGACTTTAAATCAACTGCATTCCTATTCAAATAGAATAGTAATTATTGGTTGTCCTTCTTTTTAAATTACATGTAATAATGGTAATCTGTGCTTTATTTAACATTTTGTGACAGTTTGAAATCTAGTTAAATGGTTTCTGGTGATAAATTATTATCACAAGTGGGCTTGCTGCATAAAACCTTGCCTTATTTTGTGTTAATAAATTATACAATAAAGACACGTAATCAGACAATTTTGCTGTGCTAATTATACTAAATACTAAAACTAACGGTATTAATTGCTTCTTGGTATTCGCTGTCATAAAGATTTGTATAGTTAAAGAAATATCAATTTAGACTGTACTGTATGTAGTCATACTCACATAACATAATATTATGTATAGCACTGTACACAGGGCTATGCGTAACTTTATGTTATTCCGGTATAGAGTTGGAATAAAATTCATCATGTTATGTAGGAGGATTTATTTACACTTTGGCAGTGATGGCATAATTCCGCTAAGTACAAGAGAGTTACGCTTGAAACCTGTGTTGGGTACCGTTGAGCAAACTGATAGTTGTCACGCCAAAGCTGGCGGCAGGAGTACCGCCAGCGCTGGCGTCACACGAGGACTGGACTACCGGAGGGAACCAGATCACCAGGCGCGGATGCCGAGTCCGTGGTAGCCGAGGCCGAGGGGAGCGACGGGGACGGCGCCAGCCCAGCCGAGGGGAGCGGCGTAGGGGAGGGCGTGGCCGATGGCGGCGGCGCGGACGCTGGCGGCGGCTCCGTCGATGGCGGCGGCCTGGGACTGGGCGGCGGCGACGAGGTTCTGGGAAGCGGCGACTCCGTTCCAGTAGGCGTTCTCGTGGATGTCACGGTTGGTCTCGGCGACGGCGCGGACGGCCTCGGTGTTGTGCTGCAGCACGGCCTCGGCGGCGCGGGCCTGGTTCTCGCCGACGGCGCGCACGGCGTCCTGGGCGGCTACGGTCGCGTCGATGGCGGCGGCCTGCACGTCTCCCGCGTTCGCTCCTAAGAGCAGAGGGGAGATGATGGCGCTAGCCGAGGCATAGCCGATAAGGGCGACGAAAGCTACCTGTTGAACGGAAACATTTGATTAGCGAATGGATACACAGACACATAGATTTTGGAAATCTAAAAAATGAAGTTTAGCAACAGTGGTTGTGATTCGAATATAATTTCTACTAGATGCCAGTTCAGTGTATCTAAAGGCTGAAGAAACCGTGTTGCGTTGCAAGCTCTGCATTTAAGGTTTGTCATCGGCCAAATATCTGGATATGACGGACGGCGAGATATAGTGCCGCCTACACTCAGATACCTTTGTTGAAAATTATGCAACGTAGGATTGAATTATGTGCGAGTTAACACGTGACAAGATTAAGCTTTGATTTCAGGTTTGCTGCTAAAATTTTAAGCTCAATACAAATAAGTTGAGGACTTATTTGTACTTATACATTATAATGCGTATTTTGTTTCCCGTTCCTTTATTGTTTTTGAAAAAAAAATAACGTAAGTTTCATTCACGGTTTGTTGTTTTATTGAACCTTGGAATTTACGCCATAAGAATAGTCCATAGAAAACCATTAACGAATATCAATTACAATTGACAATTAAACAAGCAAAGCTAATTTGTATAATGTAGCACGTCTCCTACGAATAGGCACAACATAACCTTGTATTATTAGAATAATAATGACACATAGGGCGTAAACAAACTAACATTCTCACAATAGTTTATATGTAGTTTACATGGGAAATAAAATAAAATTGAAGGTTTTTACGGAAACAATGTAACAAACCGAAGTTTTTTTTTATAAAGTTAGTCCCTAATAATTGTAACGTAGGTCTTTGAATGTCGTTATTTAAACAAAAGTAATATACTCTGTAAAAATATTTTTTTTTGTCGCACGATTATGTATGCAGTACAACACACCACGAAGATAGTTAAGTTAGTAATATTGGCTATTGTGTGCGAAGGGCCTTGTATTGAGTAATAGGCAACAGCCAAGCATACAAATTGCAACCCTGATTGTACCAGTTTTTCACCTAGAACTTTAGTCATAACGACATTTTGATAATTTCTGGGTTCGCGATGTATTGAATGCTCTAGTTTTCATCGTCCATTTATGGAACCGAATCCTCGTGTATAGTTATAATATCGATATGTTTAGTTAAGCTCTATCTTCTCAATGTAAAATGTGTAAATTACAAGTTTGATGTAAAAATTAAATAAGTGCGTCCATAGTACTTCCGATAGCTTTATGCCATTATCATTTGCAAGATAAATGAATTTGTTCTGTTGCAGATAGCATTCGATATTTAAACTATGCGTACTTGACATATAAATAAATGTATTTCCTAATCCGTTGCGCATGTTTGAGTATCGCGGTTCTGTAATATTGCAATTATTCACGCGTTACATTACTTATATATTTAAATATTTTTATATATATACAATTATTATGTTTATACAAATATGATGAAAAGTTACGGCACGAGAAAGTTGAGACCACAATATAATATAGACAGTATATAAAATTGTAATACAAAAGATTTCAACGCGTACGACGAGTGAGAGTAGAGCAAAAGATTTTGTTTTTGTCTGCTGAAGGAATGAATTTTGGAATAAGTTTAAATCCAGATAAAGAGTAGATAAAAAAGTTCTAAAAATATTTCGAAATGATTTTTTTTCTATAGTCTCGAATTAGTTGGTATTGAGATATTTATGATAATAAAATTTTTAAAAATAATATTGTATTGTAGAAAAATCTTTAAGATTAAATTGAGAACTAATAAAAGACACTTCATTTTGAATTTTAAGTTCTAAATATTTTGACTATAACTTTTTTCTGAATGTTTAGGGGTTGTTATATATATGCTGATAAGATAAATCTGTGATCTTACCAGAAATCTCATCGTGTACTTCTTTGTCAGACTACTCGAGAGCTACTGAATGCTATCCCTAAACAGCACGCCGCTTATATACCGACGTAGCATACGAAAGTCCACCATTATCATTGATAGTACGAGTTTCGCGCAGCCTTAAGAAAGTATAGAGTTGCCAATTCCGTATTAAAAGGTTAACTGGTGTATTTTTTTTATTTATGTCAGGGTGTGGGACTGTATGTTTAATTGTGGATTCAGTGCAATTATAATATGATAATAGTTAATTAGAAGTTCGTGAGTGTCGTTAGTTTTATTGGTGATTGTTTGCTGAAACCATTTTCTTGCCTATGCAAACGCTTGCTCTGCTAAGATAGAGAAGCTAAGATTTTTATTTAAAAATGATAGTATTTTTAGTATCAACAAGAAGTACTAACATACTGATCAATAGCTTTAAGCAAAGATTCAAAGATCTTGCAGTATGATTGTCAACAATAAAATTTTTGTCGCAGTTGCAGTATATGCGGATGCCTCGGTTGAGTTTACTTGAAGCGTTTTTTAAGCTGCTATTTGAAATTAATTGGATTCTTCTGTAGGTTGCTTTGGGATTTTTTCTCCTATGACTTAGTCCGTGTAAATTTCTGGAATAAATTTTGGCTTACAAACTGTCATGGCCCTGTTCAGAGGAAATATCTAGGCCCGTATTATTATGTGTGTTTTGTGTGTTTTTTTAGCTCCGCTTGACTTGTGCTAATCCGCTTGTGTTAATGTTGTTTTATGTGCTGTATGGGTTTATCATATTTTTTATTTTATATTATATTATATTATTAGCTGCTGCTACGCTACATTTTATTTAACCGATTATGATAATAATCATACTAATATTATAAATGCGAAAATTTGTGATTTTGTGAGTGTGTATGTTTCTTATTTCACACTAAAGCGGCTGGACCGATTCCGATAAAATTTAGCATGGAGCTAGCTAATTTTCTGGATTAACACATAGGCTACATTTTCACGCGGGTAGTACCACGGGGCACAGCTAGTTACAATCATAAAATGCATAAGTATATCATGAATACTAATAGTCAATAAACAATGTGCATTGTTATCACCTTCGTTTGAAGGGTGCGTATTGTTGAGGCGTGTCTAACTCGTCTAAGCTCTATGTGATGTGGTGATCGGCTGGGCGGAGTCCAAAGCAGGAAGCTCTGATCTCGCGGGAAAAAAGTACGTGACATTTAAGGTGTCATATTGGTGAAGGTAGTATCTACCCCCGGCTGCTATTACACAGCAACAAACTACTTTGGAAGTAGCGAACCTTTAAATTAAAAAATAAAATAAAAAGAGATAATAAAAAATCTATTCTTATTTTTTTCAGTCGTGTGATTGCCCCAATGAGATTTATATAAATATTGTGGATTATATGGCTTCTTATTAACATTTAAAGTAAATTTTCGTTATATAATATTAATATATATAATAATCATAATTATATATGTTAATTCGTATATAATAATATTATCGTATATAATAATAATTATATATGTTAATTTTGTAAAAGATATCTTTTGAATCCTTAGACATCATGCTTATTGGTAGTCTACACACTAGTCAGGTCATGTTTCGTGCATATCAGAGCGTGAACTATCAGTGCTAGACTAGGGCAGGTATCAAGTTTATTGATCTTATCACTGGCAACTACGTGGTTTTCTGTTAACTAATTAGCTTTTACGTCAATTTCGTTGAGCGTCAATGTCTTGTAATAATACCATTTGGGAATTCCTCCTTATCAAATAAAACTATAAGCATTATGAACAAATAATTTTATACCAAATACTTTGAAATGTACCAGACAGCCTGTAAAAATATTTTACAGTTTTATCTTTAAAAGTAATCTTGTTAGTTGTTTGGCCGATATTACCATAAAAGTTACGTTACGGTGTGATATACGGCCTGACATATAGAATAACGAGATCAAGAGTAATTACTTATTACACATTTTATGTAAAGCTCCGGTTTGTATGAAATAATTCTTAAATATGGGAATTTCAGGGTCACTATCCTATGTTAAGAAAATTATTAGGTCTGTTGTCTCTTACTTCTTCTTTTGTAATTTTTTAACTTTTATGGGTCATTAAAATTTTACCCGCGAATCGCCTCGCGTAGAATTCAAAATTCGCGCAAAAATACGATTATTTTGGGAATATATTTCTCCAAGACTAAACGGGAGCCTACATTACCTTCATCCTTTATGTTATAAGAGTATGCGAAACGTTAAGTCAATTTTTTTTCGTTTGGGTAAAACAAACACACTCTCCTATTTATAATATTAGTAAGGATTCACAGTCTTGTCGGGGACATTTTTTATAATTATCTGCTGAGTGGTCTGTGACAGCAGAGGGCTTGCATTGTTGGCATTTAAGCGTCGTCGGCCTTTGATAAGGACCGGTTCAAAAATATCTTGGATAGTAACTGGACCATATTTTCACTGGTCTCCTTAGATCTGGTGATGTGGAACAGCGGCCTGAGAATCTAGGTTGGATTAAAGTCACTTCTCTTTGGTGGAGAATAGTCCACACATTCTTAGTAATTTATTTGACCGTGATGGGTTTATATTATATGTTTTAAAATATAACCTCAATACAATCAATTAAGTCAGAAGCGCACCTTTTGGTTCTATTTTATTATTACAAACTTAAAGTGTGTTTTAGTATTTTTATACTTCTGTCTCGCCTTTTGGCAGACAGAACCAGAAGATGCATGATAAGGAAGTTTATATATACAATCAGAGAAGTTGAAAGAGTTACAGGTCGTGGATCTAAGTAATTTGGTCGGGTATTGTCAAACTCGGCCGACAAATCACGACTTACATGGAATTGACATATTCAAACGTCATTTACGTAGGTCCGTCAACTGGCTCTCTTTCAGTTTCCCCCATTATACATGATATTTTAAAGTACCTAGGCTACGTGGACAAAGTGATGATTTTTTTTTCAGATATTTGAATGCAAAGCGATTCCTGCATGAATTGCAAATGATTGTAACACTAGACAGATAGATAAAAAAATAATAGTTAAAGAAATAGATTATGTTTCCGAGTTAATTAATTCATTGAAAACGGCCACCAAATTATGCTTGTAATTGTGAATTGAGGAAGCACGCAATAAACAGTTTTCAAAATATTTCACCTCTAAACGTAATGTGGAATGCGCTTTTGCATATATATTTTATTTAACGCCTTTCGGTAAAAGGAGTTCAGTAAAATTCCTGCGGGTGTTTTACGGACAGAATATTTAGCCTTTAAAAAAAATATAGAGCGTGTCTACTACTGCCTCGACCAAGCGGTGTAGTAGCTCTTGATACTCGACTATCGACTGCATAAATTCTTAGTGCAACAAATTTTATAGCGCCTCCGGTGGTTTACTTGCGGAACTAAAATTGTTATCAATAGCCATTAGTGTCCCTCTCGCCTTTGCCCAGCGGTGGGACACCAACGGCTCTTTCCATCCACAGGTATCTTCTTTCTTCTTTAGCTGTTTTTCGACCTATTCTTTTGACACCTAAAATACTTAGCTCCACAGCTCTTTGACAAACACCGATCCTGGACATCTCTAAGTCGGTCAAAGACCAAGGCTGTGCACCGTAGGTAATGATAGGCAGGATGCACATGTCGATGAGTTTACGCAAACAAAGTGGATATTTCATTTCGACCACCAAAAAACTTGTTCAAGGTTTTTCAATTACTTAGTCGAAAATTGCGATACTAAAATTAATGATATAAATTCCAATAAATTGTTTTACTTCAAACTAATGATAGAGCGAAGTTCTTAAGAACCAACACTAATGAGGCGCTAAAAGAGATGCTATAATCAGAATGGTTAAGTTTAATAAAATAATCATTAAATCTCTGCAATTGCTATCTTTTTCATTCCTCTCGGCCGGATAATGAGTGAATAATATTTTTATCATCATTATATATTTGTTGTGTGCGTATGTCTTTATATCACTGAGGTCATCCTAGGCGATATAAAATTTTGATGTGTGACTCCACGGGGTCTTTGAGGGGTTGCTATTGACAAATCAGCCCGCCAGGACAACGTCTGTCGGGTCAACTAGTGATAGTATATTTAGTGAATTCCTGGCGACACCGCGCCCACCAGCTCGCAAGCACCGGGTATAATTTCGTCAGCTATCGTTGTGGCCGACCTCTACGATGCCTTGTACGTTGCGCGTTGTTCGCCGGCTTATTATATATTTTTTAATTAGATGCCCTCGGACGTGATACTTGTAGTGATGTGATTAATGGCAGTCATTATCGATGTGATATGTCTTTAAACGTACGTTACAATCGTTAAATGTTATATATCGTAGCTATAAGCTAGGGTGCACCGAAATTAGATTATTATTATTAAAATATTATTAAAAGAAAGATACATTTTTCTGAGATAAAAGCTTTAAAAGTCATTTTCTAGGATTTTTTTTTGTATACACGACACGTGGTCTATTATAGGCTAAAATTTTCGAATATACGTTTTCTCAGTTGTTTGCTCTCTACTAGTAAGAAATCCGTCGTGCGCTAGTCCATTTCGCACTTGGCCGGATTTTGTCTTGCGATAATATTTATTTATATAAATAAAATACTAGCGAAAAAGCGCAGCTCCATGATGGTTCGCGATATTTAAAACCCAATGTCATATTGAGTTCTTTCAGTATTCTGTGACTGTGACCGATTTTAAAATAATATCCTACGGCTCTGGACACATGTAAATACACAGTTCACTTTACAGTTGCCCATCTTAATTCATAGATGGCGTAAGTAGTACAATAATTTTTATTACTATTGATGATATCTAACCAAATCTAAAGCTTTTATAGTTTTTCCTCATATCAGTGTACCACAAACATGCACCGAGAGTGGGATATAGTGAGCTCGCCCAGGGTCTCTACATTATCTTCTGTTGTTAAAGAAATAAAATTGTTAATCTTCTACGGCGCTTCTACTGTGACAACACTATCGCCAGCGGAGGTCTAATATGTTTTATGTTATTATTGATCCGGTTACATTATATTAATAGTAATTAGTGACGTTTATAGGCACGCGTGACATGTGTTTTTTCTTTCACCTGTATCGAGTTGAGTACTCATATTGTACTATTTTAATTTGATATCAGTGCAGCTTGGTTCCTTATCCGATGTTGCCTATGTCCTATTGTGATGTAGTTTTCATTATTAATTATCATAAATTGTAATATTATATAGTTTGAGCAACATAAAAGAGGATATTATATTTTGGTTCTTTTACAGAAAACGGACTACATCAAAGCTCTACTTTTCCAATTGGTGTACTGTATTCGAATCTCTGTTTTACATATGTAGTAGAATTACGATACGGCGAAATGTGTGTGAGAGCCATTATTCCATGTTTGCAAAACATATATAGCTGTTCTGAGTAATATACTACTGTGATCTAAGTGATTGTTAAGATAACTGGCATATTTAACAAGCTTCAGCCATATAAGTGTAACGGAAAGAAAAATTGAGTTTTAGCAAATTTATCGCTATATATAACTACTAGATATATATAGCGATTTTGCTAAAACGACCACCAACCTTATGACCACCACAACTCTACTAGTTATTAACTATAGTTTGGCTACTATAAGTTGAATCTAGCATTTATTTTTACTAGTAACATTATTCCGACGCAATCTTTTGTTTCCGGTTGAAATTGCACAACAATTGGATTTCATGCTTTAGATACTTGATATGAGTTTATGACTTTTCGGTTTTTTTATGTAAGACATGACATATTATTTATATACATTGACGGTATTCTTATAAAAATGTATGAAAATACCACGTGATAAGATAACGGAAACAGGATTTTGTCCTTTCATCGAGTATTCAGAGTCTGATTTTGATTGTAACAAATAAATTATACGAATAACGTATATTGTATTTGATTTATAACAAACAACACTTTGTCCTATAAATCTTAATAAGAACAATAATTTACTTTACAATTTTCAATGACTTATATTGAAATACTCGTGTCTCGTGTCGTGGTCTCATGATCTAATAAACGATCAAAATCTTTTTCGCCACAACGCCAACAATTGTGTGATACCATATCTACAGAGTTTTTTAATTTGGAAGGTTATTTCTAGGTTCAACTTATAGTAGCCAGACTATAGTAGAGTTATGGTGTTCATAAGTAATTAATTGAAGTTTGTCAACCAATAAAAGCTAGTTATAAACCAAAGAGGCGATACCCTGCAATAACAACACAAACTTATGTGCAAGACTATAGGTCTCTCTGTTGTGGACCACATAACACTGGTCTGCAACAAAATCCTCCTTCAAAAATTTATGTCATAAATATGAAGATTATGATGCTCTGAATCTGTTCCCGGTGGCCAATTTTTTCTATCACGTCTAGATTTTCCAAAATATCATAAAGGTCAGGAAAGGTAGGATGCAAAATTCATTTTTTGGACTCGCATGTAGATTTCTTTCCGGAAAATCTCGGTGCAGTATCAGATGAGCATGGTGAAA
>JAOTAV010009379.1:0-27907 GCA_026546445.1 Cyclargus thomasi | reverse complement strand
CATATAGATCTAAGACAGTGGAATGCATATGACATTACAACATGCTTGTTATTTAACCAGCCGAAAACCGCATCTAGTGACACCAAAAAGGTATATAGTGGCGTAGTTTGTGTTGGCACAAACTCAATTATAATGTTTATTTAAACGTAATCCACATGCTGCTATTTCTAAACACCTAAATAATGTATTAACATTCACAATATTAATTTTCTTGGCAAAAGGATTCTTAGAAAATGTAGTAATGATAATATGTAGTTTCCATACACCACGCCCCCTCCATTAGGTATTTATTTTTTCAAATCAAAAAGTTCGGTTTCGGTAACTTCGGAGAATGTCGTGCGAGTAAACCACACATAGGGCCGCGCGCACAATTGAGTTGAACTAACAATACGGCGCTTACAACGCTGATCTTCAAGGACTATCTTTCCCCTCAGGTGAACAACGACCCGGAGGTGGGCGACAAGCTGAAGCTGATATACCTGGAGAACTACCGCGTGACGTTGGCGGAGCGCGTCATCCCCGCCGCGGACCTCTCCGAGCAGATCTCCACCGCTGGCACTGAGGCGTCCGGCACCGGCAACATGAAGTGAGTGTACAACTAAGTAGCTGAGAAGTGTACAGCTTGCATGTGTGTGTGTCGTAGTATCTATACGCCGTCGCACGCACACACAAACGAAGCTTAGCGGTTTTAGTCCGGTCGCACATTATCCGAATTTATGATCAGAAAATTCTAACGCGACCGTCAAATACTATACAAAAATTTCGGATAGCATGCGGGCCCTACAACAAAACATCTAACAGGGTGTGTATTCTAATCAAAAATTTATTATCGAGATTAATGTTCTATTCCGAACGTTACTTCTACGGAAGTTTCAGCGGTCGTCATACGTCGTGAATGTGGTTTACTGTTTGGTTATTATCTGAAGGACTTACGTTTAAGGGTACGTGGGGACCGGTCGGGTCTGGTACGTGTCGCTATTTCCTACAGGTCGCTACGAGCTGATTATAAGTTGGGTCTCTGGTAAGCTCACCCACTGGACGAAACAGTGCAACGCTCACGCCAATTTTCTTTTTTTAAGAAATCTTAAATAGAAAACGTATTATCCGGCAGGTTCATGTTGAACGGCGCGTTGACGATTGGCACGATGGACGGCGCTAACGTGGAGATGGCGGAGGAGGCGGGCGAGGACAACCTCTTCATATTCGGCATGAGGGTCGATGACGTCACCGCGCTGCAGAAGAAGGGGTGCGTTACACTTTTGTGATGAACTAACTGTTGCCCGCGACTACGTCCGCGTTAAACTGTATAAATTATCTCGTTTTTACATATTTTTTTTTAATAACTTCGGTTGTTATCGGTCGTAGCGCTATTTTATATATCCTATATTCTTCCTCGAAAAATGGCCAGTAGTTCCTGAGATTAGCGCTTTCAAACTCTTTATCCTTATATTATCAATAAATATAGGTTATTTGCATTTTCCATATTTCACAAATTTCGTAGCTTCTATCTTCATTCGTTTGCAATATATCTGAGATTCAAGTGTGAGAATAAATGATAACGCCGTATTAACTCATAGTAGCTGCCAATGTATGATGTTTGATATCGTAATGTGTTATGCAGATCAACAATAAGGTTTGCGATAAGATTTAAAAAAAAATGATTATTATATAAATTCGAGCATCTTAAGTCTTGACATTCGTTTTTACCGGTATAAAAGTAATTTTATCCTTTCGAGAGATTTTTTCTCTACATTCGATCTTTACAAACACGTCAATTTAATTTATCTATACGATTATTATAAAGAGATAAGCGTTTGTTGTATGTTTATGATGGGAAACTAGCGAACAAATTTCGAAAATTCTTTCACGATTCGAAATCGGAATATTCTGGGATAGGCTAGTCTCCCACTTCATTTTAATATAATGATTAATATTTGTGTGCAGTTACAACGCGTACGAGTACTACGAGCGCAACCCGGAGCTGCGCGCGTGCGTGGAGCAGATCCGCAGCGGCTTCTTCTCTCCCGGGGAGCCGGCGCGGTTCGCCGCCGTCGCCGACGTGCTGCTGCACCACGACCGCTTCCTCCACCTCGCCGACTACGACGCCTATATCCAGGCGCAAGACACAGTCGCCCGAGTCTACCAGGTACTACGACAGTTCAACTCAGTTGTGCGCGAGGTGTATGTGTGTGTAAACCTTGTTTACTGACGCGTCACAACATATGAATGAAAGCTATCTATTGACAAGCTCACGCACACATATAGAGACTTGCGCAAAACCAGAAAAAATAAATTGGTTGAACTATTGGCGTTATTGTATAGACAACGTACAATTTCTATCCGATTCGGTCAATTTCTGCCAACTGTCTGATTCGACATTGCCGTCTCTTCGCAGAGCACGATTAACACATCCCACGTAATACCCCAAAATTTAATAACGTGCCTACCATGTAGTGATGCCTGAGAGCAAAGCTATAACACTGCAACGTTCTATCCCAAAAACAAAATACAATATCCTATCGAAAAACATACAGAAGCACTTAATATGTTTTCTACAATTCAGATTCAGAATAAAAATAGATATTACAATTTGTAGTTACGTTGCTAATTACATTTCAATTAATTACCTTTTCAGGACCCAACTAAATGGGCGGAGATGGTAATAATGAACATCGCTAGCTCTGGCAAGTTCTCGTCCGACCGCACCATCGCGGAGTACGCGCGCGAGATCTGGGGCGTCGAGCCCAGCTGGGAGAAGCTGCCCGCGCCGCACGAGTCCGCCTAGATATCGTACCCGGATAGATTTCCGGCGGTCTGGCTGGACGCTATTTTACCCAGCTAGGATTCCCGGTTAGCTGACATGTTACGTCCGGCCCGATCATTCAGTATAATATGTAAACAAAATACTTCTAGTTAAAAGAAATCTGGTAAACAATTGCGTACGTATACGCATAATTTACGTGTAAGTGCGTATGTCTTTGCTATTTTTTATTGAAATATTGAGAAAATTAGACACTCGAACAATTTTATATGCATCTTCTGTAGCCTAAAGATTGCTTTTTTGACGAATCATACAGCAAGCCAGAGTTTTTGCTTACATATTGTTAAACCTGTAGCGTACAATACACTGTAGCGGTAGCTCGCAATGTATTTTTCTACATCATAATAGGCTCATGAATTTTGAGCTCAGTTATATATTGAAGTTTCATTATCATCAAAAGTTCCTGTAGAGCTTCCATCGACAATTTGTACTCAGAAACTTCAGTTGCCTTTGGAGTAAGTCAATTATTTAATATTTTATTGAATTTATTTAAAAGTTGTCTTGTAAAAAGTTTATATTGAGGTGTTTGTATGTTGTGTTGATTATATCAGAGCCGAATTATACTTTTGCATGAGATGTGACAATATACTAAACTATACATAGCAATATAAAATTTACTAACACAAAATATAATATTTTTACAAATATAAATATTAACATTATAAATGATAAGATTTATATAAACAGTGTAAAATGTATTTTATAAATCAACTAAAACGAAATCGTCCAGAAAGTTAACTACAATTTTAAGGGCCTGTTTCACGGCTTACATATTATATTATATCCGCAAATTGTCAGAAAATTTTGGATAACCTAACAGAAACTTTGTCAGGGGTGAAAATCGTGAAACAGGTCCTTAGATTTTATTATTATATTTATTAGGTAATTAATAAACAAAGAAGTGCCATATACTACATAAACTATCGTTCACAAACTACATAACAATACATTTCACTATTCTAAAGAGTGCCATATCTTTTTTAAGGTGAAGTGATCCTGAAACGGGAATTTCTGTAACAAAATTCAAATTTAAATCGCTGTCACAAAATGCAGTGTACCTTCACCTCTTTGTTCATTCTAGTCTTGATATTATATTAGAGACGCTTGCTGACAAATTGTATAATAATATTATAGTTGTGTATTGTAATTTATATATTTTGTATTATGTCACCTCGAAATGTGCCAAAATAAGCCAACTGCCAATAAACTCAGTGAATTATACTGACAAGTCATTAGATGAGAGTATTAAATATAAAGTAGTTTATCGTTCGTATTTCTGTGTGTCTGTGAACGATAGTTTTTGGTTTAATAAAAAAGTTATTTTTATACAACACTGCCAAAGTTGTTACGGATGAATTTAAATATTATTTATTGTTATCATAAATATTTTTGGCATAATTTGGTAATAAATTTTATTATTATAAACATATATTTTTGTTTGATTCATCCTTATTACTTTTTAAAAAATAGTTTACAATTAATTAATTAATTATTAAGTAAGTATTTAGTTTAGTTTGATAGTAGCAGTGAAGTAGAAGAAGATGTCGTGTATAGTTCACAAGAAATGAACATTTTTATTTCATGAAACAACTTTATAACTAAATCTTGATGAGTATGTTATTCCCCTGAATGACCTGAATCAATATATTCAATCGAATATTCTTTAATAGATGCTAAAGTCTGAAATATGTTTTTAATACTAAATGTAAATAACCGAAAAGCGGCTGTATCTGCTTGTGTATGCTCCTTTTCATTCGAAACGTCAAGTAAAAAAAAAGCGTTGGTCGTAATTTTCAGCCTGTAGGTGTATTGAATATGTTTTAATGCGTAGGTGCGACGCGCCATGTCGTTACATAAATAAGGAGCACGCAGGACTCCCTGCGCGGACCCGCGGCGGCGGCGCGGTCCTGCGGGGTCGGGCGCGCTCGGCCGCGCTCGGCTCGTAACGATCCGAGCGAGCGGGACGGCCGATATCGCCGCCCCGTTCTAAGTCGTCGGCCGTTCATGCCGGCTACTACGGTAGTGGCATTCGGCGTCGTTGTGTGTGACGAGCCGGTCGCTCGTCGTGTCGCGTGTGTTACCGTGTCGTGCGCCGCTCTGACCCGACTCCCGTGTCGTTCAGGTAAGCCGAGATCTCTTACCGCAGAGTGTGAGATAGTGTTAGATGTGACAAGTGTCGGCGACGCGACTCGGCGGACGATCGATCGACGTCCCGCCGCGGGCCCGTCGCTAGCCGGGTATACACTGATTTCATCAGAGAGTTACCCCTACACCCCTATACATACAGTATTTAGGCCCGCAGTGTTCTGAAGAAACATTCACCTACCTATTTGTATGTTATGAATGCATGATTAAAGTAATCGGCGATAAAGTGATAATATATCTATCGCGTATTCTCAGTATAAATACAATGCCGCGGCCGCTGATCGGCAATCAATAAAAAGTATAAACATCTTTTGTAATCGAAAGGACTTCCTTAGTCCTTACACAGTTAAATGTCTACTCACATAGTATAGCATTTAGCAAAGGTGTTTAGAGATAAGCTTTCATTCATTAGGCAGGTAATAAGCTACAGCTTACTTGTGTTTTGACTAACGAAATTACAATTTAGGTGAATGATCTCTTTATAGATATATCGATACAAAAATGTAGAGACATTAAAAGCTTTAGCACGAGGTCGGTTTAAAACCTGTGGCGATTTCGCACGTCGACTGAACCAAGGCGCTCGTCCTTTGACCTTGCGTGAGGCTGACTAACAAATGAATCATTGCTAAAATATAATTATTGCTAAAAGATAGACGAAGAGAACCCGGAGCGTGCACGACGTGAGACGAATGAGAGCAGCCACGCCTTATCCGCGAATCTCTATGGAGAGTCACCACTTTATTACTTACTTCCTCTTTATATTACGAGTACGCGACTGTAATTAACAATTTTCCTACACGATACTGAGTAAGCTCTAAACAATTAAACCAAGACATACGATCATTCAATAAAAATAATTTTGAAAATAGGCGTTCATAAACGGATAAGTAATCGTTGAACATACAAAAAAATATATAGAACCCCCTCATTTTTGGAAGTCGTTTAAAAACACGTATTTACAAAACTCGTGTTCCGCTAAGGATAATTGACATTTTAAAAAGCTTTACGCTAGGTAAAGCGATTTAAACTTCAAAAGACCAGTCTCATTATTCAAGGGCAGGTGCACGGAGAGCGGACGCAGAATACACACAGAACAGCAGGTAGACTACGGCCTCCTCACAAAGACTCGATTTTCAATTATTGTTCGCGTTTACAGAATGTACCTGTTAGGCCGTTTTAATGTGAAGGATGCTGTGCAGATAAATTGAATATTTACATTTGATTAAGAGCGTCGATTTGTCGTTTGCAAATATTTTTATATTTGAGTAAAATTGAGACAAAATCATGATTCGTGTTCCGCAGCTGTTTATAGTTAAGCAATTCGCAGATGTTAAATTAATTTAAACCACATTTGCTTTTAATAGAGTATCTAATATAAATATCAATATATAAAGTTCGAAGACGACTGACCGAATCGAGCTGAAATTTGGCATGCTGGTAGATATAATGACGTAGGCGTCCGCCAAGGAAATATTTTGATAAATTTCATCCCCGAGAAGATAAAATACGTGAAGAAAATACTTTCTAACGCAAGCAAAACCCCGATCAAAACCTGTATGTAATACGCAAACGTCAAGTCCTTTCTAAGTTTTTATTAAAAGCACTCAAACTTTAATCATCATCGTCTTGTCCACAAAAATGTCACGTGTCTGCATATTCACTCGATATTGAACCTAACTACCTTGGACATGAGATACATAATATCACTGTACCAGTTACATACCGCAGGCGGAGCCGGGCGGGGCGCTAGACGGATCGATGTAGACCCTAGAGCATCAGACTTCCGTTATTGGATTCTTATACAATACTATAAGATGCGGGGTTCCCCACTATAGAGTTGTTAACAACATTTTATATTACCCATCAGTCATAGAATCATTAAAGAGGGACAGTAGGTCTGACTCTTTGAAGAATTAGGTAAAATAGAATGTCATTAAAAATGTGTAGACTTTTATCCTGACGAATTATCTCGTCTAATTCGAGTTTTATAAATCAATTTTATTTATCAGTTATCCAAAATACTCGTATATGGTAATACCGATTAAAATATTGATTTGTTATTATTAAGTATGACATTTAAGGACATTGGCTATTTCCAAAATACAGTAAACCTTTGTATGGACTGTGTTAGACCGTTATGAAGCTATACCAACTTTACGCCTTATGGAAATTCAAATTCTTTTTTTCTTTGAAAACATAACGGAATTGACGATGCCTAGGTGTTGTCATATGTTGAAGACATATTTAAAAAAACAATGATTTCCAAAATGTACAGCTCTCGTCTCAACACGATTTGTCGATTTTCTCTTTAGCTCTTTACATTATTCTTATAAAATATGTGTATAATGGGGTAAATTGAAAGACGGGCCCACGTCATTTGGTTGGATTACGTCAATTCCATATAAATCGTGATCTGTCGGCTGAGTTTCATATAACCCGACCAAATTATATAGATATATGATTTGTATCTGTTTCAACTTCTCTGATTGTACCATCTCCAATCCAGATAGCATATTGCGGCAGAATTTAGAGGATCTGTAGTGACATGTCCCCGTTATATGTCGCGCCGTATACCGCGTGCTTTATGTGCGGACTACACGTGGATTATGTTACATGTCGTACAAGGATATACGAGTACGTACAATCAGAGAAGTTGAAAGAGATAAAGAGGATCTAAGTATTTTGGTCGGGTTATGTCGAACTCAGCCGGCAGGTCACGAATTATATGAAATTGACATATTCCGACCGAATGACGTAGGTCCGTCAACTGGCTCTATTCCATCAATTTCCCCCAATATACAGACACACACACATTATGGCTTTTGCATTGTGGATGATTCGACAGGTTTTTTTAAAAGATGTCTCTACAGGGTATTTTAGTTGAGTTTATTAGTGACTGATTATGGGTAGCAGGTAGCAAAGGCAGAACTTGTAGAGCTTAGACTTGATGTTTCATATTGGTCTGAAAAAGTTTTTTCATGATACTTCACAAGTATCGAGGTTATATATGCCCGGAATATGTTTCATACGAAGCCACGGAAAACTCTGTTACATACTAAATGTATTACATCTTTAATGCGTTCCATTTCGAGGTGTATTTCATAAATATACCCCATATCGCTGTTGTTAACGCATTCGTCAGTAGTGAGAGAAACAAAATGTTTGGCAGCCGTTCACTTACTCAGATTTCTTATCGTTACAAATGTACCGAATTATGTATATTTATTATATTTATTATTAATTATGTATATGTATTATGTACCTACAATTCTGCACTGGCAGAAAAATAACCCAAAAAAAATTATGAAGAAAAAAAAACGCGCGAATAAAAATTCTTAATGTTTGTTAAAAATTGTACAATTAAATAGAAAAACTAATAAGGGGGCGGCAAATTGTCCTGACCCCGGGCGGCCGAAACCCACGCTACGCCACTGCCGAGCTTGTGGCAGACACAGGCCGTACTCCGAGACAGTTTTGGAACTCAATCGAACGAATCTGCCGGAATGCTGCTCTTACAGACTTGAAACGACCTCGTAAGAGCAGGACGGCAGTAGTCGTTCGGGTCCGAAAATTTGAATGCAACATTTGAGAGTAAAACTCCTGGTCTGGTGGATTTAGGCCAACGACAATAGTGAAAAGCTTACAAAAGTAACTAATTATGTCCCTGTCGGTTTGAAATGTTGTGTGTTTCAAAAGTTAGTATTGAACTGGCCCGCTTAAAATATGCGACAACAGTTGTACGCGTTCTCTAGTAATCGTTTTTCAATAGTTCAATCGTTATCAGTAGCGGCAGTTGCTGATAACATAGCTTGAACTTTTGCACGTGAAATTGTACAAAATTTTACAGGTGTAGTAACTCATAGTGAAACATATATAAAAATGTTTTTTTTTAAATATGTTTTTTTTTTCTCATAATTTATAGAGGACCACACGATTACCACAAATCCTTTGCGCCTAAATTCGTTAATCGCTCGAGAACCGTACATCTTTTCGGGATAAAAAGTATCCTATGTCCTCCCCGGGACTCCAAAGTATTTCCATACCAAATTTCGGTAAAATAGATTCAGCGGTTTGTGCGTGAAGAGACAACACACAAACAGACATATAGACACACTTTTGCCTAATATGAGCATGGCTCAGGCGAAAACGCACAAAATTTTAAGATAAAATTTTATACAAATAACAAACTAGCTGTTACCCGCGACTCCTTCCGCGTGGCAACTTTTCTCTTGAAATTGTTCATGTTTGCTACGAACCTCATTGAGTCCGAGACCTTTCCAACGAATGCAAAACCGTGGATATCAGTTCGTTCATTCTGGAGTTATATCGTCAGGAAGGAAAACCCGACTTCCTATTTTTATATAAAAGATGCAGCGACAGTACGCAATGCATTTGAATTCATAAGAAAACGTTAGAAACGATTTGCTCAGTCTAGAGTCTAGACGCTAGGCGTCAGAGCCTAGACACCCAGGACATGTATAATTGTAGTAATTGGCTTAAATCCTAAGCCGCTAAGTTTAGAAGCGTTTTACATAAATGTCTTAAGGTGTATAATATGGCGCGACTTAACGAGCGGGACGACACTGAAACTCGTCCGACCTGATACTAAATACATGGTTTCCATCCTGCCTGTCTAGATAACTCTCTGAGAAAATCTAAACATTCTATAGGCTTTAAATGCGGTGTCTAAAAACTAGATCATTTACGTCCATTAAAATGATGGCCTATTGCTCTTACAAAATTTGCGGAAAATCTTTCCATTGCCTTTTATCTTATGGATTTTTGATCACCCCAAAAAATATTTCCTCACCATATCACCCATAAATAAGTCGGTATCTACAATCTACGTACATTTTACGGCAACTACTAAAAAGAATGCATAACTCATATTGAAATCTCTAAGTCGGTAGCGGGAGAGTTGTAATAAAAATCGTGAAAGACGAAAGCAAACTCCCGGTAATGGGTCTGGAAATAGCCGCAGGGCGAGGGCCGGGGGACGAGGGGGGAGGGGCTGCGATGGAGGGCCGAACACACACATACTCACGTATACACACTCGGCACACTTTTACACGTTCACACAAACAACCAAACAAACACTTTCAGTGATTTACAGGTGGTTGTTTATACCTCAGGCTGTGGCCATCACCACACAAACAAGACATCATTTCCCCCTTTTGAGAAACTTCAAAAAGAACGTTCGGAAACCAATCTGCTGTGGTAACATTTGAGGAGTTGTAAAGTTTTACCAAATTTTTGTAGCTCCAAGAATAATGCTCTTCTTATTTGAGTATAATTGATTGAGAATTAAAATTGAATCTTATATGAGTATAAATGATTGAGGACGTCTTTTACGAAGCCCTAAAGAGTATCCCCATTATTTACAAAAATATTTAAGCAGTGTTTAACTAAACAACGCTGTCACTTTCTGTCCTGTGGCGTTTTCAATATTCCAGAAAGGGACAGCGAATCTTGATTAGATTAAACACAGTTTATATATTTTTATGAATGAGGAGGTATAAAGTTGAATGCGATTGGCAGTAAATAGGGAAGATGCGTATTAAACAAATTATTATCATATTTATTGATTGCAATTTTTATGATAGTGGGCTTAAAGATACACAAAATGACAAAAAATCCCTGAATTCTGTAGGGATATTAGCGATTTAAGTTTTCTACCCACCTCTTTCACTCAAAACGTAATTTAGTATGAACTTTGTATGAAGCTTATGGACTTTGACGTCACAATTAATATCGGATCTCGCTTTCTAACTGACAAGGTACTTTAAAGGCTTATAACTTTGGTGTTATTTAAAAAAAACTGATTGAACTACATGGTTTTTCAATAGTCTATCGTAGATTTATTTAATGAAAGAAAAAAAAAACCTTTTTTTCTTTCTTTAAATAAATCTACGAAATATTCACGAGATGAAATTCCATTTGAGTTATTGTTCATAAATCATGAAAGGTTATGTAGAAATTAATTAGTAATTAAACACAGCATTAAATGGTTTAAATGCATAGTTAACATAATGAAAGCCGTAAAAATATACTCTACCTAAACTCTGTTCTCTGTACAATGCCACTACGCTACGTTAACGAATAACGGGGCTTCTATATTACTGACCAATAAAAATTAAATTCCAAAACATAGTTTAAAGGCATAGAAAAATTATTAAATACCAGAAATAATAATAATATAATAATATCTATGGACGCTTCACACCACGTCAATCTGGCTCCTTGCTAAGTACCCAAGAGACTTGTGTTACAGGTACCAGACAACGGAAAATATATTTAATAATTTTATACTATACATATATTTAAGTTTTTTTATTATATAACAAACAAATTTAATACACATCCATGACCCAGGAACATAATATTATAATAGATACCTTAGGGTCTAACATACATATTAATATATTCTTAAAACTACCTTTACCTTGCCGAAACTAGCCTGACTGTACTCAAACTAGGTGGGCTATAAGTTATAATCTTAATCGCATCTGTACTAAAATCTGAAATATCGTCATTATCCTACCTAAATCAGCCTGTCTGTAACTAAACTAGCCTAACTGTACCTAAGCTAGCCTAAATTTACCATAACCAACTCAACTCTATATTATAGACTACTTCTTCACCGCGACTATGTCCGTGTAAAATTTTATAAACTATTCCATTTTTTTACAACATTTTTTGCTTACTGATCGGCTCCTATTGGTCGTAGCGTAATGTTATATAGCCTATAGCATTTCCCGATAAATGGACGAACCGATACAAAATATTTTTTTTTAAATCCGCCATTAGTTCCTGAGATTAGCGCGTGCAAACAGACACTTTAGCTTTATATTATTAGTAAAGATTCTACGAAGCCGATGTTTTAAATTCGGTTGACGGCGGACGTTATTCGCTGGACGTTTCCGCATTACATTGTCCGATGTGATCGCACAACGCACGCAGACGCACGTGGACAGGCTTTTGTGAGCGTCGCGCTTATAACAACTATAAGCATAGTCGAAGACAGGTTAAACCTTTTAGACCTTATTCCTTAGCACCAAGAACTAATTTTAAACGTTTGACCGCTGCATTTGTCTTTGAGCGTACAATGTGTTGTTCGCAGAAGTTTTACCGTCTCTGGCCGCGTATTATCCAGCTAGTATAACTATCATTACGTTCTAATTTCAAATAATTTCTCGGATCTAAAAGCGTCCATTAACGCATAAATTCGGGAGTTTTTAAAATGTTCGTTATCTGCTTCTTCCACTTATTTCTTTAACTGTTTGTCGTTAAAGTTTCTACAGGTACAGTTAATATTATAACGAAGTTGTACAACACTCGTGTATACTTGTATTTCGCGAAATCTCTAGTTTGATTCAGCTGGACGATGCCCGCGACTTCGTCGCGCCTAAATTCGTGTATCGCAGGAACCGTACATTTTTCATGATAAGAAGTATCTCCATACCAAATTTCAGGAAAAACGGTTCAACGGTTTGGGCGTGAAGAGGTGAGACAGACCTACACTTTTGTATTTACATATGACATTACTATGGAAGTATGACGAGTTTTAAAAAATCACTAGCATATATATAACTTTTAATACAATAGTGCGACGTGCATATTTAAAATCGATGGAAATTAGAAGAAGACAGACTTACCCTCGAGGGCGCTGCCCTTCCGAAATTCACGGCTCGCGGGCCGCCTGCCCCTCGCCTTTCCCCCCGCCTGCCCATCGCCTGTCCCCTCGCCCGCCCATGCCCCTTGCGTTTTGACTAACGGCTGTGAAAAGCAATATTATAATTAAACACACCTACAGGCGTGACCTACATGCTTACAACACTATCATTTATTTGCTGACTAATAAATAACAATTGTTGTACAATCAGAGAAGTTGAAAGAGATACAGATCGCGGATCTAAGTAATATAGTCGGGTTATATTAAACTTAGCCGACAGATCACGACTTATATGGAATTGACAATTGACGACAGATGATTGCATTTTAAAACTTTCTAATATTTTCGTCTTAAAAAAGGAATTTATTTAAAGGACAGACAGAGTCTCTACGTGTTGCCCTTACAAAGTACTGGTAACCATCTCACATGCATGGTATAGTCATAAAATACCGCGTTGTTGGAGGGCGATAATTTTTATTAAGGCTATCAGTTTCCCTTTCAATATGAAGGGCTTAGGACAATAGGAGGTCAAACATGCAAGAACGTTAGGGCAATTATTAGCCTGTTTTTTTTTAATTTGATTTGTCCCGGATTTTTACCGCCAGTGCGGATTCTGTGATAAGATTCAATGTGCTTTTAGTACATAAGTAGCGTAAAAATTCGCCCTTATCCAGTGCCTTATTCTTACGACCCCCAACTTTCGAAGCCAGCTCATACCCCTATGTTTGTAACCTATTCGTCCCCATAGTTTTTTTTTGTAACCTATTCGTTCCCTACTATCATGTGTCCTGTTCTGTTACAGATTCGGGCAGTGCCCGGCCGCATCGCGGCCTGTGAAGTTTCCAGTGTTTGTGTACTGTGAGTGAACCATCAGTGTGTGAGTGACAGGTGAAGTGACCATGGGCTTGTTCACCGGAGTAGCGGCCTTCGTCGCGCTGCTCGCTATAGGTGAGTTACCGATTGATAGTAACCGGCTTCGGTGAGATTGAACGCTCTCATTGAAACCAGGTCAGTTACGCAGGAGTGATTTCATAGTGCCCAAGTGTGTATGCAGTACAGAAGTTATCTGTTCCTTTATTACTTATAATATAATAGGATAGACGACCGACACGAGTGGCGAGAGGTTAGGCACGTGACCGAGTTTTTACATGCTCATCCAACTTCGATTCCAGCGTTGAAAACATTTTAGTTTTCAACGTTGGAATCTAACCCGTGATCCATAAGTCGAGAGCCACGCTCTATGCCAATAGACCACGGAGGACATAGCACTAGGCGAGCTGCAGGACGATGTTGTATTTTTTTGACAGCTGTACAACAGGTCTCTGACAGCAGATGCATAAAGCTTGTATAGCTGTGAAATCATCCTGAGGGTACCTACGAGGTCTTTGCCAAAAGGGAATTGCAATATAAAGCATTTCATGTTAACTTCGAAACGACTGCAGCCACTAATGGGTTTCGATCACTCTATCGGTAAGAGGGAATTGAATAGAATGACACCATCGCGTCGTTAGCTCACGTCCTGTAATGAAGCTTCAATTAAGATATTATCTCTGCATCATGATGTAATTATTATCACGATGATATAATGTGCCATTGCGTTACTTTTTTTCAATTTAGGGGGCAAACGAGCAGACGGATTACCCGATGGGAAGCGACTGCCTCCGCCGACCTTTTACGGGAAAATAAGCTACGGGAATAGGGAAAGGGGATTAGTTGACGCTGTTTCACGCCAGTTTTCTGTGAGGCCGTATTTCTCGGGTAGAGCCGGCCCATTCGTGCTATGATGCTGTAGTTGAAATAATTTAAACTGGTTATCACTGTCATGTTCGTGTTATCTACGAACTTGTGACCCCGCGCCGACCCGCGGGTCAACGAACGTCAGATTTAGTTCCTAGTGAAAACGTTTTCCATAATGTTTAACAAGGTAATAACTAATATCGAGCTTTAAAAAGTTCTTAATTTCATCTATCTACAAAAATCACAACGGAAAATATAATGCATTCAGAATATAAATATTAGCGATTAAATTGACACTTAGCTCTATCATAGACTATATATTATAGATTTTATTGTCTATTTTAACGAGATTTACACTTTTAACGAGATAACCTCTTTTTACCAATTTTAACAAATCACTCCTAGTGCCTACTGGATAGGCAGGTGTTAAGTTCTGGACCATAAATAGTCAACACGATCTTGGGTCACCTTATCAACAAAGCGGGAGATAGTCTCGTGTTAGCTTCCTATTATTATGACACATGATATGCCGAGGCGCTAACCGACCGAGGCAGATAAGCGAGCTGTGAAGACACGTGGTATAGAATATCACTGACTTATTAAATGGAGCGACGGCTAAGCCGTAGTGACTAATATAATAGAGTTTTCCGTGTCAATTTATATTCGGTTATAGGTTGTGCCCGCAGCTTCACTTGCGTGGAAAAGTTTTACGGAATCCGAAGTAGCCTGAAACTTTATGCGAAAAGTTAAGTCGATTGGTTATTTCGTTTGTGTGAATGAAGGACAAAGAAACTATCAAACACACTTGCCTATTTTTATTATTTTTTAGGCTCTGAAAAGTTTTCCGCTCTGAAAATTATGTGTATGTTGCACTATAATACTGGGACTAAATCCTATATGTGAAATTTAAGATTTGAAATAACTTTACTAAAAAGGCCTGTAACGCACACAACATACTTTTTTAAAACTCTACTTCTATGATGCTTCCTTGGAATTTTACCTTAGATTCTAGCACATAAACTCTAGGGCCTACAGTTATCTAGTCTGATAGTCCTGGATCTTCATCATATCATACGGTAAAGATGAATGAGGGGTGACACTGCAGCTCGAACGGAAATGAACTATGCCTCGAGGGCAAATCGATATGTCTATAAAGTGGTGCACGCCAGCCGCGGCCTCCCCAGTACTGAAATACCACGGCCGGTGTTTATAATTATCCCTGTCTGATTTATTGCTGACACTCTCGTTAAATAAAGAGGGAAGTGAGACTTAATATTGGGATCATTTGTCTCAGTGTCCTTAAAATTTTAAATGGACGCGAGGAGCTTTTTTTTGGGATATTTTAGCGCGACCAAACGATAATTTTGATAAGCGGTCTTGTCCACTTAGATTAAAGTTAATTGTGAAGTGGATATGTATTTCGTATGTTATTCAAAAACGTCCACAACCGACCATAGACTCCCCTTTTGGCTGGAGTTCTTGCACATATAAATCTCAATTTTTTTTTTCGCTTTGAGTGTTGCTACTTTCACAGTAAACTCTATGAAAGATATACAAACCTGAATGTTTTATCAGTTTTTTTTTATTGCACCCTGTAGAAGGCTTTATCTTGGTCAACGGCTGGCGATAACTGTGATTAGCGCTTTTCGCCGTTTGTCCACCATCGCCGTCAACCGAAAACGAGATTATTTCACTCAAATTCCACTGCTTGACATACACTACGTTTCATTTTCCTATACGCCACTAATGACGACGACGACATGCGCGCTGGACCAATTTCGACAAAAAATTAAACGTATAGCCTTCGTAATAAAGTGGCGTTTTAAAAGTCTATATATTCTATTACATATTATAAAACAGTAAAATTGGAGTGTCTGTACATTTAATATTTTTACAAAATAATCAATATGGGGGTGCTAAGGAACAGTGATAAGCCACATATTGACAAAAAAGTTGTCTGTTTGTACGTGCTAATCTCAGGAAATACTGGACGGATTTGAATAAATCTTTTTTTGTTTAATAGCTGTTAGGTCTGGGCAACATATAGGACACTTTTTATCCCGGAAAAATGTACGATTCCCGCGTAATATCCAAATTTTTGCGCAAAGATGTTGCGGGCACCAACTAGTACATAATAGTCTAGTTGACAGTATCGGCCGGCAGTGGACAAACGACCTTACCGTGTATCTCTAGCAGTTAGCAAGTTCGTCGTACCGCGATGTGCAAGTTGCGAGTTACCTTGTTGCGGCCAAGAACTCGGCTGAGCGCGGCTGTGGGCGGCGACCGCTCCACACCAACATAATATTTATCAACGTGTTTACATTTAATGCGATTTGCATATTGGAAACCGCCAAGCTCACAATATCTAGTAAAGCAGACAGGCGCATAACAAACAGTCAGACAGACTCACAAAATGTAGCCTATGTGTTATTCCAGGTAACTCCAGGCCAAATTCATTACAAACTCATAAACTTTATTTATGAGTCCGTAATCTTTTTTATAAGTAAATGTAGACAACATTTAGTGCAATTTATTGATTACCTGATGCAACCATTTCGTGAAAGTATTGTAGACTTTTATTGTTAATGTCAAAAATTCTATAACTATATTTGACAAATATGTAATTATCCACGATATTAAAAGACAAACTTAAATTTTAAACGATGAAAGTTAAAATAATGCGGAGACCATAATAAGATTGCATCTTGATTAGGCGAGCAAAAAGTTATCCATATGCCAAGTGGCGCCTGACTTCCTACCACGACGACACAAAAAATATTTCGTAAATTTTTCACACGGTTATGTCGATCGATTCCGCGATATATGTTGAAACTATACATTTTAATATGTTACATAAGAAATCTGTGCTTGTTGGTTCTGTCGGTCCGTTTTTGTACCATATGTAAAAAACCTAGGAACATTCGTTCTTTACGTAAGGTATATAAAAACTAGTTATTTGGGATACATATAATATGTTGTTACTTTAAAAATGTTAAATGGTTTTGATGGTTCAAAAACTAATCCAAGGTCTTATTGGATTAGAAATAATATTACAAATGGTTCCAAACATAGCTTTACTTGAATTTATTCCCTTCGTCTGATTACGAAGGGTCTCAGGGGAAGGGAGAGGCGACTAAGTCGTAACGAATAGTTATCTGCACGCACTGCAGTCGTCAGCACTAGGGCACTATTATAATCACATCTATCCTCGACTTATATCATTATACATTAGACACATGTCACGATATCGTTAGGTTACATTGTACTGTCTCCAGAACTTACCCAGGGAGCAAGCGGGTAGACAAGTCACCCGATGGAAAGAGGATGCCGTCGCTCATAACACTTATAACAGCAGAAACGTTTCAAGTGCGTTTACCGCCCTTTTTCATGAAGGAATAGGCTACGGGAATGGGAATAGGGAAAGAGGGGAAGGAAGGGAAGTTAGGTTTAAATATCGTTGTAAATTGTATATCGCTGGTTTTGTATTAAAGTGACACAATTCGAAATTAGCAATTTTACGGGAGAGAACATGAAAAAAAATGCTCTCAAGATTCGACCAATCACAAAACGATTTTTGTGTTTGTAACTCAGACATTTGTTGACATACGAATATGAGTTTAATTCACATAGACATAGAAACTATGTACATTTTTTGGCGTATTGAACTCATTTTTGACACATTCGGTATTGTGCCGTTTTAGCACAGAACCAGCGATATGTTGACATTTTACACTGTTAGAAATTTCCATAGTAAATCTACTAAATTTGTGTAGGAAGTTTTTACGCACCACATTTTTAGAAATATGAAACTCAGTCATGCAATTTTACTACACAATTTATTACAGAATATTTGTAAAAATGCTACCTACTTCGTATTTGAGCTATTACAAAATGTAATATTGCAACAAATGCGTGTTTAAATTCCGATACAATACAAGATTTGTATTTTTAGGATGCATTTGCGTAGTAGTAAATTTACAAAAAATTTTAACAGTGTACGTATTACCGATACCAAAATTAAAGTGGAGTGTAAAAACAATAGGCTTCAGCATATGGTCAATTAAAGCGAATGTTCTATTACATACATACATATAACGGCCAAGCTACTCCTGTCCAAACAAACCCACATATTTGGGTACGCTATAATTAGACACGCTACACCATTTATTATGCGAACTATACATTTTGATATAAACTTGCCGAGCGTTGCCCCGGATCGATGCTCGCTTCGGGGAAATAGAACTTAGTACCAACACCATAGATGCTATAATTGTTTGCATATAGAACATATTTTTTATGTTCCAACATTTGGTAAATATTGAAATTCACAAGCATTTCTATGTGTAGAGACGTAGGTTTGAAGACGAGAACGTAACTTAAGTAACGGACATGTTATTGCTAACTTTCTATGCTTCAAACCGAATTCTAAGTATAAAATACTTTAGAGTATAACTAGCGGACCCGACAGATTTTGTCCAGCCGGTCTTGGTTTGTGAATCCGTGGAGATTCTTAATTCCCCTAAAAACGCACAAAAAAAGTTAGGGAGGAGTTCAGTGACAAACACTCGCACAGAAAAATTGTATAAAATATTAAGTCATTCGTTATTTATTTCAAATTCACTAAAAGCGGCCTAGATGCAGAGCTAACGGCTGATTTAAGACTTTCAGTTATCAGGCTAAATGATGTCTGCTTTCTGACTGCCTAATACGAGTTTTAATTTGACATTCGATCGTGAATGCATCTCGCGTTTACAGAGGATTTTATATGGTATTTGTACAGCGCCACCTAGCGGTGCTCGCGGTCACATCTACAAATCCCATATAAAAATCCCAGTAAACGCGAAACGCGTTCACTGTCGAATGTCAAAAAATCTCTCACTTGGCACTCTGACTTTGTTAGTCATACTTCAGCTATTCAAGGATGTTTTTAATTGTTCTGGGTTCATACATAGCACTATTGTAAGAACTCGAAATAATGAAATGAGCTATGATTAGATAATATTTAATCAGAATACATCTTCTTCTATACATATGATAAAACAGTAAAATTGGAGTGTCTGTACATTTTATATTTCTACAAAATTATCAATATGGGGGTGCTAACGAACAGTAATAGAACAAATATCGATATATCTGTCTGTTTGTACGCGCTAATCTCAGGAACTACTGGACGGATTTAAATAAATCTTTTTTTGTTTAATAGCTAATAGATCTGGGCAACATATAGGATACTTTTTATCGCGGGAAAATGTACGGTTTCAATGAATTTGCGGGAACCAACTAGTCGGAAATATATCCTCGGTCATAAGTCGTATCCTTCGCCCAAAGGAAATCTGCCGTCCCAAAGCTAAAATGCAGCTATGTACAAAAAGTACTTTTTGAGATATGAGGAAAAACGCGGAAAATTTTTCTAAGGGCTTCCTAGTACATAACGGCAATATTGATTTTAATAACTCGATGACTATAAAAGCTACAAAAATGTTGCTAATAAACGTAGATAGAGCTTTTTCTACTGATTATCATCCATCATCAAAATGTCGAAATCGACCAGATGATGGTAAACGGCATTTAAGCTTGAGGACGGCAGAAATGTAATTTAGGTTTGAGAAAGCACTACGTGTAGCATTACATTTACTTTTACGTTATAAATTAGAGTACTACTACACAATCGCCTCCCATTTTGGAAGTCGGTTAAAAGTGACAAACCGCCAAGCCCACCGTCCGCGGACGTAATTTTCCAATTGGGAATGTGTTGGTAGTCGCCCACTGCGGTCTGCGGCATGTCGCAACTCTGGACTGCAGCTGCCTGGGCCTGCCACTGGACGGCTTCCTACGTAAATAATAACCAATACTTCCATACTAACATAATATTCCATATTAACATAACTAGAGGTCGCCCTGTGGTCGAAATTCGAAAATAAATATTTCTGAATTCAACTACAGACTTCAATTTGGCATAAAGGTCTCACCAGGCCATTATAAAAACATAGACTTCAACCATAAACAAAAGAGTATTTCGTGTATGATTATCGTGTCATGTCAAAATATTGTAGTGTGCGTGCTGTAGTGTGCGTAGCGTTTTATTTATTAAAAACTAGCTTCCGCCCGCGACTCAATGCGCGCGGATGTCGGTCTTTGCGTGGATGGTTTATTTCTCCATTTTGAGTAACTCAGACAATGACATCTTATAAATATCTATCTATTGGACCCAAATACGGCGTTGAAGCGAAATCGACTTTCGGCGCTGAATTTACTACCGGTAACGCAACGTGTGTTCGCGGTTCTACAGAACAATGTCAATGGATAAAATTTGAAAATTAAGATTTCTTTTTCCAGGATAAAAAGTATCCATTTTCATCCATCAGATCCAAGTTTCATCAAAATCTAACCGTTAGTTTTCACGTGATGCCTAAACAGACAGACAGACAAACATATTTGGGTTTGGTATGTGTACCCAGTAACACCCCCTACTATTTATATTTCAATATTTTCAATGTACAGAATTGACCCTTCTACAGATTTATTATATGTATATATATGCAAGATTAAAGCATATTTTAAAATAATATTGGTATTCCACGCTCCTCCCCCATATAAACTATAACTGAGAAAAATTTAATGCTTATATAACTACGCGTCTTTCGTAAAAAGGGGTACAAAGTTTTCCGCTAGCGTATTAATATATAGATATACGAAAGTGTGTCTGTCTCTCTTTACATCTTCACGCTCAAACCGCTGAACCGATTTTGCTGAAATTTGGTATTGAGATACTTTGAGTCCTGAGGAAGAACATAGGATACTTTATTTACCAGAAAAAATTACAAATTTTGACGCAACGGCGTTGCAGGCACCATCTGGTGTATTATATTTATATCAAATAATATCGTCTTTCACAGAAGAAGGACAAAATATTATCTGCTTAGCTGCAAATTTTACAAGAGAAGTGTAAACGTGATATATTCGTTAATCGTTACTTTGTAGAAATGTAATAGACATGCGGTGATAGTGACAGAGTACCATGAGGGAAATTAAAAGAGTGCCACTTGACGGACCTACGTCAGTTGGTCGGAATATGTCAATTTCATGAAGTCATGATGTGTCGGGTGGGTTTGAAATAAGGCGACCAATTTACTTAGATCTGCAATCTGGCTCTGTTTCAGACTCCCAGATTGGATTTATAATTTCTTTTAATTTATTTATTTTTAGACCAAATAATGTTTAATTATATATAATTCTTTGGTAGTTATAATAATAAATTAAATAGAAATAATAAAAAAAACTCATTTAATATTCCCAAAATTTTGCCGCCTTGTTTGAAATATCGGGATAACGATACATTGTCTCATAAAAATGTTAGGAAACTTAATAAGCTGACTCCAAAGCTCTTTATAAAGCTTATTAAAGATGCTAAGCTGAGTGTATTTGCGAAAGCCTTCACCTCGCCGAGACCAGCTGGAACGAGTTCTCAGATCCTTCATCGGATCTAGTTCTCTACGAGAGCCTCCTTGAGCCTTTGTGAAGAAACCCGCTCCTTAGAGGAGAAAGCACATAACGATGCAATTACAGAAGTCACTGGTAGAATTAGGGTAGGATATTTAAATTTACTTTTCCGACATGTTAGGTATGGATAACGTGTCAAAAAAGTATCGGATAGCCTATCCGACACATATCAGGAAGCGGTGAAACAGGTCCTAAATGTCTGATTCTGGCGTTTTGGAAATATGAAAGACGAAGAAATTTTAATATTTAGGTAAACCTTGCATTAAATATGTTTTTGTTATTAAGGAGGTCAGAGTGTATCTACCGCTTTAAATAAAAGCGTAACATATCAATAAACTTTTTATTTATAGACTAATCAAAATATAAACTCTGGAGAGCTAACCTCGTTTCCATGGCACCTGCGCGCTGCACGTACGGCCTCTTCTCGCTTTACCATCTTTGGACTTTACTGCTATTGTAATAAGACCGAGCATGGCATACTATTGCATATGTACAAAGCATCTTCAAGTATTCAGTGTCAGCTCAGCTCGGGTTACGGTGTGGCAAGAGATAAGCGAGGTGGAATTTAGGTAGGTTGATGACCCAACCAACACTCATTAAGCCCTTGCATACTTAAAAGGCCCTCACATCGTTCAGGACACGAGATGCTAACCGTTGAATACAAAATATTTGAAAAGAATAAAGCAGATTGCTTAATAGCATACGTTAAAGGTACCATCAAGAAAAATTCGTAATTAATTGTATGTTCAAAGTGTACGTCGCCTAAACCTGCTCTGAAACTAGCTCTGTGAGAAAAATGGCGTAAAGAACTTGCATAGATCCATATTACCCCCAAAAGGTGAAAATATTGAGAGCCATGTAACACATAGCAGGATGATCCAATCTACTCGTCGAGTGTTTTGTTTCCTAAATTTAATTTAAAATGTCGCAGCTTAGATTTTTTATGATATTTAGGGGGCAATTGAGCAGAGCACATCGAAAGAGTCGCAAGTGCGTTGCCAGCCTTTATGAAGGAATAGGGAATCGGAATAGGGATAAGGGATTAAAGAAGTTGGGCTACCGGTAAACTCACTCACTGAACGAAACACAACACAACGCCGCTTCACGTCAGTTTTCAGTGAGGCCGTGGAATCACTTCGGTCGAGCCGGCCCATTCGTGCCAAAGCAGGCAATCCCACGGCAAATAAAAATTATAGCGAACCGAACCGCAACTTCTCCATTTCACAGTCTAGGTTCCTAGAGACGTTTCATTAACCCTAGGCTCTAGTTCGTTAATGGAGCGGTTACGTTCATTTCACGTCTATTTTAAGAAGCCGACTGTTTATTACAGCAATTAGAGCCGTCGTCGGACGCGCGAGGAATCCATAACAAAACGAAGTGCGAACGACCAGTAACAGGCTAAACACAATGTTAGTGTGTTAATTAATACGCCAATTGTTCGTGTCAGCGGCTTTTGACCACACGCTAAATGACCGTAAGCCTCGCTCTAAACTACTCATTCTCGGGTAATTTGATCATTTTTCGGTACATTCTGCAATTTTATCCGAAAAGCTGTAAGGTTTCATTCGACTACCCAGAGCACACTTACAGACAATAAGCTATTTCAAGCTAACTGCGCCTCTAAGCTACTCATTTTCAGGTAAAGATCCATTCTTCTGTGCATTCTGCAATGTAATCCGAAAAGCTGTAAGGTTTTATTCGACTGCCATTACAGACAGTAAGACAGTAAGTGAGCACACTTACAGACAATAAGCTAAAACCCCAGTAATGATTACAGTTCTGCCAGTAGCTTACAGTTTTCACCTATTAAAGCCCAGTATTTTACCCAAACCCGCTGCTTCTGCGTTAATCTTAACAGACTTACTAGTAATAATTTATTCCGATGGACTACGATGGTCGAAGCTAAGTTGATGTCATTAAACTTATCTATGAGTCGTCACCTGGCGCGACGCGGGTGAGGGGGGGGGGGAGGGGGAGGTGTTGCCCAAACGTGGGCCTAATTAGATGGTGGGATTCAGGACGCGTGCGCGCACATTAATATGCGCCGAAGTAGCACGGCTTAATTATAAGCTCGCGCCATTGTTTCGTGCGTAAACGGTGGAGTTAAATCGTGGGGTCATGGCCTTACATCCTGGAAACAAGAGGAAACTTTGGCAGCAGAAAGCACATCGAAGTTTACGGGCCTTTCGATATAGATCTGAGGTTCTAACTGTTCACAAGTTAAGAGGACGTTTATAAAGAATCGTTGTTATAATATAAGCTGGGAAAATAGGCAAGGCATGGTACCGTTAAGATACCAAATGGTCAACCTTATGATAACATTAACAACATTTTTATGAGTGAGCCATTAGTCAAAGATAATTCTTGCAAAACAAACACGACAGTTCCATTTCGTCAAGATATCTATTCCATGTGCGAGTGGGCTGAGCCGGAAGCGAGTGAACTTTGCATATCAATCAACACGAGTCAATCATTCCTGACAAACATACCTTATAAATATTAAAAGATATAACGAACTGTGACATGTCGGTGTCTGCGTCCTAGACCCTAGTTGAGTATGGTTAAATATTCTTAAGAACTTTCGTACACAGAAAATATTTAGGCTTGTTTCGCAATTTAAAAAAATCGGATAGCCTAAGAATTTTATCGCTCCGTAGGTGTAACCATGAGTTCGAAGCAATAGTATTTGTCAGTACTCGATAGTGACTACGTAAATTTTCAGTATGGCAACATTTTTCAGCGTCTCTAGCGGTCGCTTGAGGCACTAAAATTCTCATACTAAAAACTTACGTATCGAGTATCGACAAACAATATTCCTTCAAACTCACGGTAGAGCTACTGGTCGCACATAAACTTATAGTGACAAGTAAAGCTTAAATTAACTTTAAGCTGCAACAGTAACATGAATAACAAAAGCATTAAAATATCAAATTTCATCTTCCGCGGCAGGAAGTGACAATTGTTTAAATTGTGGGGGAGCACAAAGCGAAGGCATCAAGTGCCCTAGGGCTCAGATCTCGCGAGAATACTAATCTGGATGCCCTACATTGGGCTAGTACTTAACCTCTCCACATAAGAGCATCGTTCTACTAATGGAATTATTCCTTTTAGGTTTTAAAATGTACGCCTTTAGGGCACGTAGAGCGTTTATTCGTCGTTTGTATGCAATGCCTCTTCTGAGGTTTTGTGGCTAATTCAAATACTGGCACTGAGTTGATAACGCAGACAGGAGCGTCAGCTTTATGATTAATGCCTTTAACGTCATACAGACACAAATGATTTGTTTAGTGAAACTTATCTAAGTTTCAAGAATATTACGCGTTCTATTCGGTAGAGCGTCAATAAACTACTTGCAACTATCTCTCTTCCATAAACAAAAGCAGGTAGAGTGAGGCTGCGTGTGTGTAGAAATCAAGTTCGGCGACGCACGCATCTGCGGCGCTCGACCAATCACAGCGCGCGGGGAACATCTGTCGCGTGCGCCATTTTTTGCCGCGGCCATTTTTTTTGTTAACGCAGGGGATGCTCAAGAGCCAATCCATATTTTGTTATGAATTGTAATTGTGGTTAGCTAAACTGTATTATGTTTTATGCAAAATTTTTAAACTAATGTCGATACCAGAAATGTAGAGCTAAGACCAAAATTAAAAAAGTGCAACATGCAAATATTTCTTCAAAATACATTAATTTTTATTTTTTCAGCAAAAATAAGCTTGGCCCTACAAACAATCACTTGTAATCACAATAGATTTCTCAAGAAAGAATCCGCTGGACTACATTCCCGTTTATTTATGGATATGGAATGTAAATGTATGAGTTCCTGAGGGACCGCATTAAAAACTATTTTCATTCCAAACATCCGCCAAGCTAGAACTTAGCGCGAAGAAATAACAATCGTAGACTCTATACTTCATAATTGAAGACATAAGTAGATGAAGCAGATGACTAACATTTTGCAACCTTCGAGTATGTACTAATTTTTGTCCCATAAAAATTTTAAAAATCTTCTCTTACCTATTTTATTATCTAGCTATATGCTAGCTATACATCAAACCCACTTTTTTTCCGAAATCGTTCGTTAACCCAAAATCCGGGAGTTTTTAAAATGTTAGTTATCTCCTTCTTCCACTAATGTTTTCAATTACAAAAGTAACTATAGCCGAAACAGAGTTATGTAAAAAGTTGACACCTTTTAAATTTATTAAGAATATAATGATGTCATAACATTTTTATACTTTTTCATTGATTGTAGGCTCATTTTGTCGTACATAAAGTAGACCGTGTTAAAAAAACAACCCATTAACTACTACAATAGTATACTATACTTAATATTATATATGGTGTTCCTTCCTTGTTATATTGTAGTCCTTTACTCGTTAATGAAATTATCAAAGTTAGAATTTGAAATGTGCAGTAAATGAATAAGATGATTGTATTTCCATATGGTGAATCAGGTTTGTGTAGCACCTGTCGTGAACATCTGCGCTCGGACTTATCTAACAGTTTCTCAGAATATATGAGCTTGGACTTTGGATGAAGAATATTTTGATAAAACTTTTTGTGGTGAAAGTTTTAGATTTTATACCTATTACCATCTTAGTTTTAAGTGTGTATGGCATAATTCAAATAATAAAAATCCTCTTTCTCTGTCTTTCCCTTTAGCACAAACTGCGTGTAGCAAGAATAAAGTTTGCTTAACTACCTTAAAAGCTAAATCCGAGAGGCGTAAGTCTGCCTAATTTAAAAACCGACTTTAAGAAAATATTGGAAGGAACTGAAAATGAGTATCAATTGTTTTTATGGTTAGCGTGTACAATAGTTTAAAAAAAACTGCACTGATTATACACACAATGGTGTGTGTTATACCTGCACCGGTAAACTAATACAGGTAGACCCAGACTGTCTTCATAAAAACTTATTTTCTTTATAAAGTTTATAATGTATCCTTTTAAATCATAATAAAATCTCTCTTGGCCATAAACAATCAAAGCTTCATGACTATAAAACATAAATCTTAAAATAAAAATGATCGTACAATAAACATATTTTAATTAATTATTATTTTTATAACCGCTACCAACGTTTAATTGTTGTAAAGTTGTTATTTGTTGCTAAATATGGAAATATTTATATAGCACGAGAAGTGACCCTGATATCCGATATAAACGTTAATATTATACGGTATTCGGTACGGGGACTAAGTACTGACATAAAAAGTTATCAAGATTAATTAGATTGTTGTAAAATCATTAATTTATTTCCGAATAGCTTCTTCTATAGTTTGATAGCTACCTCTTTCATACTGAGCGAATAAACTTTAAAAACAAGCTATTTATTGTTCGCTGTGAATTAGGCTTCTTGATAAAGTTCTTATCTGCATAATGATGATGCCCGAAACGCGTGGGAACCGTTGATACAAAGCCATACCGGGATAAAAAGTGTCATAAATCCTTTTCGGGGACTCAAAGTATCTCCATACCAAATTTCAGCAAAATCGGTTCAACGGTTTGGCCATGGAGAGGTAACTGACGGACAAGCATTATAATATTAGTATAGATTTTGAAAATCCACATAATATATTGCATCTCGATCAGAATCAGGACTGTCTTGATTCTCTTCTCGCATACAAAAAGTTTACGGATCGTGGTAAAATTAACGTAAAAAAAAGGTGGGTGTCACCGTAACTTCCTTTACGGGTAGAGGTTGACCGTGACCAAGTTGTCGGTGTTCGTTAACCCAAACAGTAACCAGCAACCACGTGGTCGTAATTAACAGCAATTAGTCGCGTCGGCCTCCGTGCCCGCTGGCGTGACGCGACGCCGCGCGAAACTGGGTCGAGCAGAACCCCTCATCATCTATACTTCAGGGCGCTTAGTCAAACTGCTTTGGCTTTAATAGTGAAATAGGGAATATGCATGGTTTTTTATTTTTTAATTAATATAGAAATCTTACGTCATTGAAAAACGATGTAGTCCAATCAGTTTTTTGATAAAATTGAAAACAACAAAGTTACAAGCCTTTAAAGTAGTCAG